>OX030966.1:0-27500 GCA_943735955.1 Piscicola geometra | reverse complement strand
TAGTGGGTGGTGTAGTAGTAGTGGGTGGTGTAGTAGTAGTGGGTGGTGTTGTAGTAGTGGTGTAGTAGTAGTGGTGTAGTAGTAGTGGGTGGTGTAGTAGTGGGTGGTGTAGTAGTGGGTGGTGTAGTAGTAGTGGGTGGTGTAGTTGTAGTGGGTGGTGTAGTAGAAGTGGGTGGTGTAGTAGTAGTGGTGTAGTAGTGGGTGGTGTAGTAGTAGTGGGTGGTGTTGTAGTGGGTGGTGTTGTAGTGGGTGGTGTAGTAGTAGTGGGTGGTGTAGTAGAAGTGGGTGGTGTAGTAGTGGGTGGTGTAGTAGTGGGTGGTGTAGTAGTGGGTGGTGTAGTAGTGGGTGGTGTAGTAGTGGGTGGTGTAGTAGTGGGTGGTGTAGTAGTGGGTGGTGTAGTAGTAGTGGGTGGTGTAGAAGTAGTGGGTGGTGTAGTAGTAGTGGGTGGTGTAGTAGTAGTGGGTGGTGTTGTAGTAGTGGTGTAGTAGTAGTGGTGTAGTAGTGGGTGGTGTAGTAGTAGTGGTGTAGTAGTAGTGGGTGGTGTAATAGTGGGTGGTGTTGTAGTAGTGGGTGGTGTAGTAGTAGCGGTGTAGTAGTAGTGGTGTAGTAGTAGTGGGTGGTGTAGTAGTGGGTGGTGTAGTAGTGGGTGGTGTAGTAGTAGTAGTGGTGTAGTAGTAGTGGTGTAGTAGTAGTGGTGTAGTAGTAGTGGGTGTTGTAGTAGTGGGTGGTGTAGTAGTGGGTGGTGTAGTAGTGGGTGGTGTAGTAGTAGTAGTGTAGTAGTAGTGGGTGGTGTAGTAGTGGGTGGTGTAGTAGTGGGTGGTGTAGTAGTAGTGGTGTAGTAGTAGTGGTGTAGTGGTAGTGGGTGTAGTAGTAGTGGGTGGTGTAGTAGTGGGTGTAGTAGTAGTGGGTGGTGTTGTAGTGGTGGTTTAGTAGCCGGTGTAGTAGTAGTGGGTGGTGTTGTAGTGGTGGTGTAGTAGTGGGTGTAGTAGTAGTGGGTGGTGTTGTAGTGGTGGTGTAGTAGCGGGTGTAGTAGTATTGGGTAGTGTTGTAGTGGGGGTGTAGTAGTAGTGGGTGGTGTAGTAGCGGGTGGTGTAGTAGCGGGTGTAGTAGTACTAGGTGTAGTAGTAGTGGGTGGTGTAGTAGTGGGTGTAGTAGTAGTGGGTGTAGTAGAAGTGGGTGGTGTAGTGGCGGGTAGTGTAGAAGTGGGTGGTGTAGTAGCCGGTGTAGTAGTAGTGGGTGGTGTAGTAGTAGGTGTAGTAGTGGGTGGTGTTGTAGTGGCGGGTGGTGTAGTAGTAGGGTTGTATTTGCAGAGTTGTTGTTGTTGTAGGGTTGTGGAGATGTAGTAGATGTAATGGGTGTAGTTGTAGTGGATGTAATGGGTGCAGTAGTGTCGTTATCAGTGGTGGTTTTAAGCGAGTTTAGTTGCTGTTGTGGTAGCTGAGCGTTGTAGTTGTATTAGTAGAAATAGTTTTAGAGTAGGTAGTATTGTCAGTAGTAAGGTTAGTAGTGTTATTGGTGGTTTACTGGATGAGGTAGTAGTAGTAGTATTAGTAGTATTAGCAGTAGTAGTAGTAGTAGAAGTAGTAGTATTAGTATTAGTAACAGTAGCAGTAGTAGTAGTAGCAGTAGTAGTTGTAGTAGCAGTAGTAGTAGTAATATTGTGTAATATGTGTAGATAGGCCTGTTATGTTTTTCAGCCAATACTTTGGTATGCAAGCATTCGATCACTTCTCTCGTTTAAGTCTACTTTTCAGTTTGAGTTTTTGTCGATAAGTTTGCGACTTCCGTTTTTTTTTCACGAATTCATTTAGCATCACTTCCTCAGCATGGTAAGTCTTGTGCAAGTCTTGTGAATGAACGCGTACACACACCTACACTCGTGCACACAAACACACACACCCACATACACCCACATACACACACACACACACACACACACACACACACACACACACACACACACACACACACACACACACACACACACACACACACACACACACATACATACATACACACACACACACACACACAGGTAAATGTCACCAGCATGTTACCGACATCGGCTAGCATAGACCTACCATACGTCACAGTAGCAATGCCGGTAGACGTTATGTTAATGAGCTAAAAGTGGGTTTTTTCAGAAAACGTCATTTTCAACATGTAAAGTACCTTTATTTAAGTAACGATATTTTGTAACTAAATAAAATTATTATTAAAAAATAGATAATTAAATAACCTTTTTAATGCGTTTAATTTCTATAATTTATTTTACTTTTTTTATCTAAAATTAAACGATTCAAACAAAGAGTATACGATTTCAAGAAACGCTGTTAAACAACGGCACCTCGTATACCTTTTTATTTAATTATTACGCTAGTGAAAGAATTAATTGATTTTAAAAAATGATACATTTTTAAATTAAAAATTGAATTGTCTACATTTTGTGACATGGCGCTAATCTGTAAGTTGAAATCAACTCTTTCAAATTGCGTTTTAGTGGTAAAACCCGCATAACATCTACAAAATAAAATATTTTTTAAAGAGCCACCTTTTTATGAAAATTTATGTTATATATCTTTTGAATAAAATATTAAAAAATTAATTTCATTAATGAAATCATTTACCTTTTAATTTATTACTTTTGGACATACCAGGACATTTAAATTTTAAAAGCCACCGCTTGCGCGTCGTTGTCTTTCCTTTAGTCACTAAGTAACTAAAGTAAACTAAAGTTTAGTCTTTTAGATCTACGAGTTTGAAACTCTTTAAATATTTTAGTTAAAATGAATTCTAATCCATAAAAATGCGATTAGTTATTTTAAAATGCGATATACAGAACTTATACCATCTTCAAATTTTAAAAGTCTCACCAGCAAAATAAGTTTTAGAACTATATAAATACAAACTGAAATAGTGGCTGGAACAGACACTGACTAGAAAAAGATGAATTTTAATCTTCGTTTAATTAATAAAAGTTCAAAACAAAATAAAAACTTTATTGAAACGTAAATCTCTGAGTTTGAGTTAAGAAACGAAAGGGTCATTATTCTGTTTAAAATGTTACAAAATATATAAAATGCACAAAAGTTCATAATAGTTTTCATTTTTTATTCTTTATCCAAAAAGCTTTTTTCAGAGTCACTCAATCGCAAAAAAGGTTATTATTAAGAAGTCCATGCTTTTACAGACTCGAATGTTGTTGACAACTCTTAATGTTGAATAAACTGTCTTAAAAACTGTGTTTTAAAACTTAAATTTTTTTCTAAATTTTAATTAAATTTTGTTTAAATAAAATTAATTAAATTTTATTACATACATATTTCAAGTTTAGACTCAATAAACGTTTATTAGTGCAAAAAGATACTTTTTTCTCTATGTAATGTCTTTCAAAACGCTATAACTTATGTTTTTTTGAAGATAAATACTTTTTGTAAATGCTTTGTTTCTTTTTAGAAAATACATATACATGAAAAGTTTGAATAAATTTAGTTATTTAAAACTCAAGTTATAGCAGAAAATAGTACTTTTATGCCTTCCACACGGGTCCGTGCGCACCGCCTATATTTTTAATGCTATGCAATGGTAACTCGATGTATGAAAAGTTAGCATTAAAAACGACATAGCTTCTAAACGGGTCAAAATTAAATAAAAAAATTTAACGGCATTCAATTTCTTTTATCATATTCTAATTTTTGAATATTTTTTTATAAATATTAATAAGGTTTGAAAAATCGACCGGCATTGCTAACATAGCGTACACGGCACGCTACAATAGTCCCCTCGCAGATGGCGGAGCCAATGAGTAATGAAAAAAATTATTATTAAATTATAAACGAAAATGACTGAGAATGGAAATAAGTCCTACAGCAGAAAATAAAAATAAATAATAATATTTCATTCTGCAAATCTAACTCGACGCTCTAGTGGCTGCGTAATAATATTACAATTTTTTATTGGCTTAGGACGAACTGTATATTTTTTAATCTGAGCCAACTTAACACGATCACGCGCCACTGCAGCAACCTCGTCATTGGACATCCTAATTTTTACAATTTTGTCATTAAAATCAATAACCTCATAAGGACCTTGATAAGGCGATTCGAGTGGGCGACGCACACGGTCAATTCTAACAAACACAAAATCACCCTTATTTAAAATAATACCATGTAATAATCGATCAGGTGTATGATGAAGCCCTTTAGATAATGAAGAAAAATCAATGTCCGACATACACTTAGATAACCGTAAAACTAACTCAGGCATCCTCAACGCAGAGCGCGCTGTGGAAGGAGTAAAAAATGTGTGAGGCGTAAGAGGCGAGGCGCCAGTGACAGCTGTAAAAGGACAAATACCATGTTCATTTGGCAAACAACGAAGTGCTAGCAAAACAGAGGGCAATGCGATCAACCAATCATCTTGTCGAGTCTTTAGAGCATTCTTTAGTGTGCGATGAAATCGTTCGATCATACCGTTTGATTGAGGGTGATAAGCTGTTGTTCGTAAACGATGAAAACCAATCAATGAGGAGAGATGACTCATGAGTTCTGACTCAAATTGGCGTCCCCGGTCCGTTACAAGATGGAGCGGCACGCCAAAACGAGAAACCCACGCAGTCAAAAAGACATCAGCAATAGATTCAGCTGTGATATTTGAAGCTGGTACTACCTCAAACCATCGCGTTGCTCGGTCGATCATAGTGATCAGATATCGCTTCTCCGAGGGGTAAGGTGCAAGGGTGTCTTTTGAAGGCTTCAGAGGACCAACAATATCTATGTGAATTGTTTGGAACCTGTCGGAAGCTGGAAACTGCATGTGCTGGACTTTAGTTTTGTTGTGCTTGAAGACTTTCGATTGTTGGCAGTTGATACACTCTCGAACCAACTCTTTGATGTTTCTTCTCATGTCGGGCTAAAAGTATCGTTCAGTCACTAGTTGTGTAGTGCCTGTCACACCAGGATGCGACAAATTGTGCAACTGTCTGAAAATTGCCATACGATGTTCCAGAGGCACAAAGGGTCGAGGATATGGAAGAGTGGTATCACACCACAATAATTTCTTGTCTTCGATAGGAAGACTTCAATCTTTCTTTGTATTTTTCAATTTCTGCGTCATCCTTCTGTGCAAAACTGAGTGTGGACAAAGCTGGAAGCAACATCTCTAGTGAGCATGTAGTTTCTTCTGTCTCAGCACGAGAAAGCGCATCTTCCACGATATTTTCGGAACCACGTATGTACTCAAATGAGCAGACGTATTCCGAAATGAAGGACAGATGGCGTTGGTGGCGATCAGACTTCGGTGGAGTTTGGCTGTAGAAAGCATTCACTTGAGGTTTGTGATCTTTGAAAACGGTAACAGTACGACCCTCAATAACTGGCTTGAAGTGGACTACTGCAAGATAGACGGCTAAAAGTTCGCGGTCAAATGCAGAGTAGGAACGTTGAGGTGTAGAGAGACGTTTAGAGAAAAATGCCACTGGTCGAAGCTCGTTTCCAACAGACTGGTGCAAGGCTGCTCCAACAGCATAATTTGATGCATCAGTGACTAAATGGAATGTGTCTGATTTCGGATCAGTGAAGTGCAGATGGACCGCTTGACTGAGATTTTCTTTTAATTTCTCGAACGTTCTGCAATCATCGTCCGTCCATGATAACTTTACATTTTTACCATTGCACTTGGTGAGTAGTTGGTAGAGTGGTTCGGCTTTGTCAGCAAAAGAAGGTATGAAACGCCGATAGAACCCAATCATACCTAGGAAACGGCGCAAGGCAGCATAATCGATTGGCAATTGGTAATTATTAATTAATTCCATGTTATTTGCTAGGGGCACAATACCGTCGGGGCTAATAGAATACCCAAGAAAATCGACTTTAGATACAGCAAAAACGCACTTTTCTAAGGCTACATGCAATTTGTTCTCACACAAACGATTCATTACCGTTTCCAAATGCATTTTATGCTCATCTAAATTCGTAGAAGCTATTAGAATATCGTCAATGTACACAAAAACATATGGCAAATCGCGAAAGATAGAATCCATGAAACGCTGGAAAGTTTGCGGTGCATTGCAAAGCCCGAATGGCATACGCGTGAATTCGAATAAACCAAATGGTGTAATGATTGCGGTTTTCTTAGCATCTTCAGGGGCCATGGGTATGTGGAAATACGCTTTCACAACATCGAGCTTGCTGTAGATGTTTTTGCCATCAAAACGATCAATACAGCAGCTTTTAAATGAATATAAGATGGTGATAATAAACATGAGAGTGATTTTGAAATTGACAATGGGATTATAGATATTGATGAACCTGTATCAATTAAAAAATCTAAAGAAAATTTTGCAACCCTGAAAGCGGCCAACAATTGAGGAGCGCTACCAGATGCCGCAAATGCAGACTGCTCTGAATTATTTCGCGACCTCACTGGGGTTGAATCACGCGACTGGAGTGTTTTGCAACCAGATTTGTCTGGCCATTGACACCAATGGCGACACGTGCGCGCTTTAATGCCATAGAATATATGGTTTCTGCAAACCTTGGGCCGCTGGTTTTCAGCATATGGAGTTAATGTTTTTGTTATAAAGCTTGTTTTTGTTGTTGTTGCTTCTCTTCTTTTTGTTGACGCTCGATTGTTTAAATTTGATTCGCTGACGAAAGAAGTTGACTGGCTCTTTAGTAGAGGCAGTAGTTCGTCGGCGAGTCTTCCGAGGTCGTCCAGTCCCAATGCCTTTTGTGATGCGATGACGGGAGCGAGACTGGGCGGGAGAGCTTGTTTGGAACCGGTGTCGGACCAATTCTTCTCCCACACCGACCTTTTTTGCCACTTTCGTCATTTGGAGGAGAAAGTGGGATGGTTTGCCGATGAGAGGTGTTTCCTGGAGAAAAGATTCGAATAGTTCACTTTTACTCAACTCGTGGAAACTCTTGACAGCGTCCTTCAGCATGTCATAGTCGCCAGCATTGTTTCGTCCAGGTTGGTCACCGTCTCAATTGGCAAGTTTGCCAATGCGTGGTAGAATTTTGTAGTAGAAGTCGAGATACCCGCTATGTTGAATTGGGCTTCGAGTATCACAAACCACGTGGCAGGATTTGTTTTTATAAATGGCGGTGCTTTCACAGATACTGCAGCGCTTGCCATGTTGTTGTCCTCTTTATGCGGTTGAACTGCGGCAGTCTCTGTAACTTCTCCAAGAATGAGATGTTGTTGTTGGAAAGTCCACGAGGTTGAAATGTCGGGGTCACCAATTGAAACGAGGAGAGAAGAAAGAGAGAGAGATTTATTATCAAAACAACGTTATATATATAGTACGCCAGCAAAGGGCATGCCCAGGGCTAGCTGTCTGGGGAGCACGTGCGTGCATATGTAGGCCACTACAACACAAATGCGGCACGCTACAGTTACTAGGGTATTGGTTGCACTTGAATCTAGGACCTTTCATTATTGGTCAAAGCCGAGAGTCTTTGCCGACTCAGCTACCCGTTCACCCGTTCATATTATCCTTAACTTAAAAATAAAGCTCTTGAATAATATAATAATACCGTAAAATATCGATATATGCGCACACTTTTAAATATTTCTTTTTTTAAAATCCGAAAACATTATTTTCGGTCTTATTACCACTGGTAGACATTCTAGTTTTTCAAGTTTATGTCCGAACTAAGGGCTCAACAAAATAAATTTAAAAGAAAATTGTCAAAACATTTTTACGGTAATAATAATGAACTGCATTAATGTAGTGGCTACTCGTTCACGCAATATAAACCAACCTAATGAGGAGCACTACTAGGTCCATCCTGTCCATCACGCTTGCAGACTGCAGTCAAGTGTGCCATTCAGCCCTCGGTCTCAGCAGACCTTCAAAGGCAGGCAAGCAGTCCTCGGAACTCCTGTGTGTTCACAAGTGGTCCTTCTACCAAGGTGCTTGTTGTCCTGTGGTCGCCATCATCATTAAATACTTGTTGAGGCTTTACCACTATAACTACCACTATCAACAATTATCACAGCAGCAACATCACCTACCAGCATCCTCCATCACGACAGCTTCAGCTCCGCTAGCTTCAAACTCGCGCGAAGTGGTTCGTTTGTTGAAGAAGTTGCAGCCGCTCCTGCAGGACGCCATCCAGAAGAGACGCACCACTCGCACATGGGAGTCAGTCTACACCATCTCAGGCCCCCTCACTTGGAAGGACTTCCACTTGCTGGCTGGAAGAGGTTGTTGCTTGTTTGTGTGTGCCAGCACTGTAACTACCTCCACTGCAGTACCACAACTAACACCACTGCAGTACCACAACTAACACCAGCACCATTGCACCACCAGAACTACCACTGTAACTACTACTGCAACTCCACCACTGCACTATCACCACAACCACTACTACCACCACTGCACAGGATCGAGGGAAACTTCGGAGCCCAAGTCTCTTCCCTGCCTGTTGGTGGGCCATGAGAAATAGTGGCTCAACATCGCCCCTCACTCCGTCAGACATTGGGTTCGTGCCAGAAGCTTGCTTGCTTGTGCTTGCTTGGTGCCTGCTTGTGCTTGCTTGGTGCCTGCTAGGTGCTCGCTTGCTTGGTTATTTATTTTGCATAGTTTTGCTTTCTAAGTGTCGTTTTTATAGAATAAGCACTCGATCAATTAAAAGGATAACAAGTTCTAAAGTAAAAGTCATTTTCATCAAAACAACAGGACAGCATGATGATAGGTCCTCTGGGTGAAGCGAAGGACGTCCTCTACTTGGCGATTGCACCCGACAACGACCTGGTCATCAGCCAAGCCTCCCTCTTCCTCGCTCAGCTGGCCAGCGTGTACGAGCAGTGCCGCTTGGGCAAGCATCGGCCCTTGAGCGACAAACTTCGGGATGGCATCATGAGGGTGAACAGGAAGTCCGATGAGATGCTGCCTGACGAAGTGGACGACCAGTGGTTCAGGGAGATTGGTGCCTTGGTGATGGAGTGTTGGTGCGTTGGTGGGTAGTGCGTAGGCTGTTTCATTATCAATAAGTTCTCGGTCGTTTGTAACTAGGTCTAAGGTGCGAATAATAATAATAATAATAAGATGCCTGAATCATTCTTGCTTTCTCCTCACAGATGACTCCTCCACTGCTGCCAAATTAAGACTTTACGCTAAAATCTGCTGCAAATTACTAGGTTCGTTGTGTATCCACTAATCGCTTCAAGTTTTCAACCCATCAACAAACCAAACCAACCCCGTTGCCCCACCTATCCAACCTCTGTTATCCCCCCCATCTACCCCCTTATCTTACATATGTAGATGGTTCAGATGGAGCGGAAGTTAGTTAAGTTTGACGGTAAGGAATAATGCAATTGCGCGCTGGAAGTATGAGAAGGAGGATAGGAAGTGTGTTTGTGGAGAGGAAGAGAATGAGAGTCACGTATTGCTGGAGTGTGGGTTGTAGAATGGCTGACGGTTAGGAGAAGGGAGCGTGGAGAACAGGACCCGATGGAAGGGGTTCTTGGTTACCAGGAGGAGGATCGGAGGATGAAAGAAGTGGTGCTGGGAAGTGTGGGAGTGATCTGGAGACAGAGGGAGAGGAGAGAAAGGGGGAGATGAAGAGAAATATATGGAGTGTCGATACAAAGGCACTATGAAGACTAATACTAATACCTTAAATGAGCACCTAGTCAGCTTCAAATCAATAAAACCCCCACATAGAAAATGTCTTCTTCGTTTTATAAGTATTCAACTTTTTTTACTTTTTATAAAAAGTGAGCGTTAAATGTACTTTTAAGGCAATGAAGAAACCTATTTTTCATATCTCTAATCTAAAACGATGACTTAACTGTATTACAAAGTAGGCAATATAAGTAATTGGCTTATATAGATGCACGTAGATGACCGGATTAAAACACGAGACTAATTTAGATTGGCTCAACTGTTTAATAACAACTTGTTCCCACGAGATCCCTTTAGACAAAGAAACATCTAAAAAATGTCAGAATTGAATTAGGAAAAAATGCAACAAAATTCATTGGGGCCTATCAGGATTCTTTCAGGCTAATTTTGAGAAAGGTGGCCCTCGACAGCGCGAGACCTTCATTCCACCCATCCTAATATTCAAACCACCCAACCTGCCCATCAAACTCACCCAACCCCCTTAACCATCCTCCCACCCACTCACCCTCCTTAAACTTGCCTTCTTCGCAGTGAACTTGATAATAAAGAACCTGCACGAGAAGCGCAAGGTGTATGAGAAGGCGACGAGGCGTCAGTCGATGGAGGGAGGCAACCGCTTCTCCATCTCCAACCCCGACCTGCCCCCCTTCTCCTACTACCACAACAACAACAACGCATCCAGCAACAACATGCCACCCCCCTTCAGTCAACAAAACAACACCCTGAGCAGCAACAACATTAACAACAATCTTAGCAATAACAACAACTCGATAAACCCGTTGCAGTATTCTTCTCAACACTCGAGTGACTACCAAGGCAACAACAACAACAACGCCTACTACGACAAGAAAGGTTGCCTTCCCTCTTCATTCAGTTCTACCATGCATTTCATTCGTTCTTTTGAAGGGGCCCCATTCCAATGACCATTCTGTACTCAATCAACACACTTCACCACACTCCTCAACACACTTCACCACAATCCTCAGCACACTTCACAATAATCCTCAACACACTTCACCACACTCCTCAACACACTTCACCACAATCCTCAACACACTTCACCACACTCCTCAACACACTTCACCACACTCCTCAACACACTTCACCACAATCCTCAACACACTTCACCACAATCCTCAACACACTTCACCACAATCCTCAACACACTTCACCACAATCCTCAACACACTTCACCACACTCCTCAACACACTTCACCACAATCCTCAACACACTTCACCACAATCCTCAACACACTTCACCACAGTCCTCAACACACTTCACCACAATCCTCAACACACTTCACCACAATCCTCAACACACTTATTATCCATCTCTCTCATTCAATCTGCTTCACTCCACTCACTCCACAGACACTAGTGGTGTTGCTGGAATGAGCGGAGCTTTATTGAATGACGTCACAGAGCATGACTCATTCGACCAATCAGACTTGAGCAGCGAAGTTGTCATGGCCGGTCAAATGCCTTATGTCGTCCTTTACATTATCGACCCATTCGACTACAACTACCAAACACCCTCATCATCATCATCAACACCCTCATCATCATCGTCATCATCAACACCCTCATCATCATCGTTATCATCAACACCATCATCATCATCAACATCATCATCGTCGTCGCGTCTTGGGGTACTTGGTATACTGAGGTGCTTCCAGAACATGGTTAAGTTGATGCCTGCGAACATGCAGTCATCCATCCAACTGCAGGTCTGTATGTCTATTGTGGTGTTGTTTGATGGGGTTGTTTTAAGAGCTGGTTGTGGTTGTAAATTTGTGGTTAATAGTGGTTGCGGTTGTAAGTTAGAGGCTGTGATTGTTCTCTGGTGGCTGAGGTGGTTGCAGTCTAGCATTTTCAGTGTGGTTTTCAACGCGTTCCAGTGTCTTAAAGTTCACATCTTTGGTGTGATGGTGCGCTATAGAAATGATTTGTTAATATATTTTATATATATGCCAATACGGTTGCCTTTTAAATTTGACAAGTTTTAGACCTTTTTATTCGTAAATTACATATTTTTAAGATAATATTTTTTAAAAATTAGCTTAGATTAATTATTTCTATTCATGTTTAGGTTAATTTGGTATTTACGAGTTTTTATATATATATAAATAGTTGTTTGTTATCAACCTGCCGGTAAGTTAAATTGATTTAATTTAACTATATATTGTGTCAATCAAAGACCGGTGAGTTGATTAAAACCTATTTAATTACAAATTTTCTTTTTCCCATTATATTAATTTCTCTAACAAAATCTAAAATCCTTTCCCATAGTTTCACCTAACATAACACTGCTCTTTTTAGTCTCTAAACTATTTTTTTATTATTATTATTGTTCTATCCTATGAAAAATTTATTCAAAAGAATTTTTTTTAAAATTTAATAATAACAATAATGGGGAGCTTAGTGCAGAGGCTAGAGTGACCATCAACAGACTAGGATTGGCAAGGCACCGCCAGCATTGGCATTATCGTGGTAGACGAGGCGGAAAACTTGTAAAGGAACGCCAAAGCCGGCACGCTCTCCGAAGCCATGAGCCAGTTGTCCATGAGAAAGTTGATCGGCACAAATGCTAGAAGAGTGGGCCTCCAGTCGTGCTGGGCCTACTCAACACTAGGTCTCTCCACAATAAGGTGGATGATATTCTGGAGACCATGAAAGAGTACAAGATAAACGGACTGTTTCTGGTTGAAACTTGGCATGATTCTGAGTCAGTCTGTATCAGCCGACTTCGGCAGGAGGGCTTGGTAGTGGTCGAAAGATCAAGGCCCAGACTCTCCAATACAGTTAACCACAGGGGAGTTGCAGTCGTGGCTGACTCTGGATTCCAAGTTGCACCATTGGACACAGAAGTTCAGTCCTCAAGTCTCGAGCATCTTTGTGTCAGGATCACTTCTGGTTCAAGGGCGGTCATTGGTTTAGTTGTTTATCGAACAGGTTAAGCTTCTAGTGTGTTCTTCAAGGATTTCAATGAAATCATGAGCACCTTGGCCACATACAGTGAAGAAGTATTAATCCTGGGAGATTTCAACCTCCACCTTGAAAATCCAAGTGATAACGATACTCAGACGTTTCAGAATATCCTGAGCTCTCATGGTTTCCAGACATCAGTCAACCAACCAACCCATAGACATGGAGGGTGGCTTAATGTTGTTGTCTCGAGAAAGAGTCTTGATGTTGACTCTTTTGAGGTAGGCTTTTCTGACCACAAACTTTTGGTCTGCAAGTGTCAACTGACCAAACCCCCTCTTGTGTACAAAAAAACTTCTAGTAGATGCTGGAAACTCTTAGATAGAACAGAGTTTGCTCAACAGGTTCGAGTGTCTCCACTCTCGTCTAGCACTGACCTTGATTTAGACACAGCTGCTGACCTCTACAGCTTTGACTAGCATTCTCGATGAGTTGATTCCTTTCAAGACTGTTAGAGTGCACCAGAGGCCTTCGGACCCCTGGTTTGACCATGAGTGTCGCGCCTCTAAACGCCTTAAGAGAAGTTTTGAGAGAAGCTACAGTAAGTCAAAAAATGAGCAAGCACGTACTGCCCAGAGTAGTCAACTACTTCGCAGAATTTCATCTTTTCCTTCCCTTGCAGTCAGCCTACCGTTGTCATCATTGGACAGAAACTGTCATAACCAAAGTCTTTACAGACATCCTTAGAGCAGCAGATGACGGTAAGCCTACATTGTTAGTGTTGCTAGATCTATCAGCAGCTTTCGATCTGGTAGATCACGCAACATTGATCCGAAGACTGCACATCTCCTATGGTTTCTCTGACTGCGTTAGAATGGTTTAAGGACTACTTAAATGACAGATGTTTTGACATCCGCTGGAGTGGGACAAAATCGACAATGTCGGTTTCCGCTGTAGGAGTCCCCCAAGGTTCAGTCCTTGGTCCTTTACTGTTCTCTTTGTACACTGGAGATTTGGAAAGAATTTCTCGACAAAGACCTGACCATGACGACACACATCAACAAGATGACTCAAACCTGCTTTGCTTCTTTACGCCGAATACGATTCATAAGATGGTTATTGACCAATGATTCACTGAGAACATTGGCCAGGTCAAGAGATGTAGTTCCACAGAGCTATAAACTAAAGTATGCAGGTGCAGGAAGCTTTTTGTTGCAGCGCCGACTCTTTGGAATAGTCTTCCCAATAGACTCAAATCCCCGAGCTCGACCGCGACATTCAGCCGTTCCCTGAAAACGTACTTGTTCGACCGATCACAATAACTTACAAATTTACTGCTCATTTTCCATTTATCAATTTCTTGCTTCCTAATTTCATCCTTTTTTATATCTATACTAATGGTCAATAATAATTGTAAAATAAATAATAATAATAATATTATATATATATAAATATATATTGATATATATACGATCAATAATAATTGTAAAATAAATCATAATAATAATATAATATAGATATATACTCTTATCTTAAATTTATTGTTATTATTATTTCAGTTCAATCTTTAAAATATATATATGTATATAAATGATTATATTGTTAAATTTCAATAATTTACTTTACCTATACTTACCATTTATTGATCTATCATTATTAATATTATTATCCAATTTTCCATAACCAAGTGGTCTTGAAGCCCGACCGGGTTTACGCCACGTTAATAATACTCGTCGTTGTATTGTATTGTCTTGTTAATGTTGTTTCTTCTGTAGAATAGTCTCAAGTAATGTTCAAGTTAAACAAGATAGCTAGTTCACATCGGCACTGAGAATAGTTCTTGAAACTGTTATCCTTCAGAAAGCACTTCTCACCTCACTAAAACATCCTGCTGCAGATCATCCCACAGAAGAATCTCCTCAATCCGTGCCAGCACCAGAGCAACCAGCACCTGAAGAACCTCAGCTTCTCGGTGTACGCAGCGTGCAGGAGGCAGCTCAGGCACCAGGTGCTGGGCAGGACGCTCACCAGCTTCGGACCCGCCTTCTCCGCAAACAACCAAATCAAACGCGTCTCGCAACAACTGCAACAACAACAATTACAACAACAACTGGTACTCCACAACAGCCACACAGAATCACCGATCTACTTGAACAACATAAAGTTGAGCCAGGGCAGCATCTTCACGTCGAGTCTCTACTGTCCTCCCTTCGTGCTTGCCCCTGCCTACTGCCAGGTCTCCTCCATCCTGCAGCACGAGAACTGGAAGGAGCACGTGGAGAAGAGTGGCATCCTCCTGTGTGCCTACTGCCTCAGCCACGACCAGCGCTTTTTACTCGCCTCGGTGGTCGACAACACGGGAGAACTGCTCGAGACGACGTGCATCAACATCGAAGTGGCGAATAGGCGACTGAGGAGGAAGGCCACAGTGCGCAGGTACGCCCTGCACAAGATGTGGGAGTTCGTCATGGGCGTCGTCTCGACCACCACCCGCTCCTGGAGACTGGTCATCGGCAGGTTTGGTCGGTTGGGGCATGGCGAGTTGAAGGGCTGGTCGACCATCCTCAGCAAAAAGAACCTCCTGGCCAGCAGTCAGCAGCTCAAGAAGATGTGTCTCTCGTGCAACAACAACACCACCTCTTCTTCTTCTAACTCCTCCACCACCTCTTCCTCCTCCCTCTTCAGCCAGTGTCCCAGCATCTTGAGTGCGTGTCTGGTGTCGACTGAAGTGCATCCCTTCATCCACATCATGTTGGACTCGGTGAAGAAGGAGGAGAGTCAGAGCAGCAAGAGGCAGTTGAGCACTCCGCGAGACGCCTCCTGCTCACACATCCTCGTCTACCCCACCTCCGCCACTGCATAGGTACTTGTGTGTGTGTGTGTGTGTGTGTGTGTGTGTGTGTGTGTGTGTGTGTGTGTGTGTGTGTGTGTGTGTATGTATGTGTGTGTGTGTGTTTGTGTGTGTGTGTGTGTGTGTGTGTGTGTGTGTGTGTTGTGTGTGTGTGTGTGTGTGTGTGTGTGTGTGTGTGTGTGTGTGTGTGTGTGTGTGTGTGTTTTTGCTTTTTGCTTTTTGCGTCTTTTGTAGGGCCTGCTTCTTCAAAGTTGTACTTATTTCTAGACTTCAAATTATAGCATGATCCAATACTTAATACGAACTCTTGAGATCACCAAAGCAATGCTTGTTATTGACAATGCCACTTTGAGCCTCTTCTGACAGCAGATCTCCCTCCCCAACCTCCGCTGCCTGCTCTACCTTTCCAACCTTCTGCACCTCACCCACCTCCCACCACTGCACAGGCATCAGACAGCAACACGTCAGACACGCACATGGACTTCTCGACGAACGAACTTCTCAACGAAGAGGAACTTCTGAACGGCATCGAGCCAGAAGATCCCGAGATGATCAACGACTTCTGGTTCAACCTGGACGACCGACTAGACGACGACTCGCACAACAACAACCACTTCGACACCGCTTCGGTTGACCCCTCTTCGCAGCAGAACAGGTCAGGCGCTGCTGCATCGACGATCGCCTCCCTTGAGCTGGAGGAGAGCAACTCATCGAACCTGCTGCAGCAACCGCAGGCCCCCTGCCTCAGTGGTTCTGGTCTTCGTGTCCACACCGCAAGAACTACCTTCCTGTCTGCTTTAAGGTTGTTTCATTGAAGCTTCAGGAAGATTTGATAGTTGTCTTTAACATCACTTCTTTCTGTATTCTGAATCATCATCTTTTTCTAAACCACCACTGCAGGCCTCTCTGCACCTGCACTCGCCTTCAGTGCAGCAGAACCAAGACGACCTGATCCACCACTCCTCCAGCCACAAGAAGACTTTCCACCCTCTCGACTCCTACCTCACGTGCGACGTCCTCAGGTGCCTTGCTTGCTGTCCTTTCAATCGTTTTAATATTAGATTAGGGAGGGGGGGGGGGGAATTAATAATAATAATGAAGAGCATTAATATAGTGGCGTATAACCCGAACGGGCTTCCAGGCCACTTAGGCTGCATATTTTTATTTGTCCCTTTGGGTTACTAGGGCATTGGTTGCACTTGAACCTAGGACCTTTCATTATTGGTCAAGCCGAGAGTCGTTGCCGACTCAGCTACCCGTTCGCCCACTCACCTACCCGTTCCGCCCACTTGGAATATGGTTCACTAGATTATTTCATGAATATTTAATTATGGAAGTTGGTACTTTTGATAAAACCCCCCCTCTCCCCACACCCAAAAAACTAAATCGAAGATTTAGGCTTAAGCTTCAGCGTTTTCAAGTAAAAAGAAATCATTAGATAATTTAAAGAACTCAAATTTTACGATAATAAGGTTACTTAATTTAATACTTTAAATAATCTAATATTATAAATATTAATAAAAAAAATTTGTGCCGCCCACACTACACTGGGCTTCAGCAGTGGCATGAATAAAATTCTGCAATTAGTTGAAACGGATATAAAGATATATCAGGTTTTACGAAGTTTTATGGTGAGAATAAACGTTTAGAGAAAAAATAAAAGTGTAGTTTGACATGCACTTGACATGTGTCTTCAGCTGGTGGCTCCTGAGCTCAGCTAAACCCTGGAACCGATTCAATGAGTTTCTTCTCTACCTTGAGTAAATAATGGGATCCAGTGGACTAATTCGGTTTTTTTCCGAGGCAACAACAATTCCTATTCACCCCTTTAATGATCTCACTGAGTTCTCAAGCTAGAACCCACAGATAAACAATCGCCAAGGCTGTCTAGTAAGAAAAGTTATGGAACCTCCCTGTTTCAAGTTGTTCTTCTGGGGTTTTTACCTATGAAGTACCCGTGAGCAGGCTTCTGAAATCGATGACTTTCTTGTTCACCATCTTGGAATGGAGAGGCAGTGTGGTAAGGTGAACCATAGACTAAAGAAACTAGTAAATTGAATGCAGTCAGTAGATCCATCATCCTATAAAAGAGCCAGCAGCCTAGAGATGGACAGATCCCGTCTTACGGAGGCTTCAAAGCAACGGGTCAAACAAAAAAAACAGTCAAACTTAACTAGAGTAAAAAAAAGAAAACTAAGTTTTTTTTAACCAAAAATTTTAAAAAATTTGGTTTATAGAAAAAAGCGAAAAGACTTAAACTTTTATGTCTGTTGAAATCAAAAAATGATCCTTCCACTGAAAATGAAGAAGTTTAAAAAATTTGAAAATGAAAGTATCAACCAAGAAAAAGTAAAATATATATAAAAACAAAAAAGTTTGAAGAAATGTGATTTTCTAGTGAATAAAAGGTTTAACATCTCCCATTTTGTGTGTTTTTTTTTCAATCGCGGGTGGGGGGGACGTTATTTTTGACATAAAAAATTAGTTATGCCCCTCCCCCCCTAGTAAGATCCTCATACTACCACCTGCCACATCACATCACTACACATACCACACCACACATACCACCACCTACCACATCACCACTTTACCACCTACCACACTACACCAAATCACCACTATACCACTTCACACCACACCACATCACCACTATACCACACCACATTACATGCCACACTACATCACTACATACCCTACCACACACACCACCACACACACACACATACCACACCACACACACCACACCACACACACCACACCACACACACCACACCACACACACCACACCACACACACCACACACACCACCACACACAACACACACCACACATGCCACACCACACACACCACACATAACACCACATACCACACCACCCATAACACCCCACACATGCCACCCCACACACGACACACGACACACGATGCAGATACGTGCTGGAGACTTACAACGCCTTGTCGTGGCTCACCATCGACCCTTGCACCAACGACAGACGCTCTTGCCTGCCCGTCCACATGCTCGTCCTCATGCAACTCTACCACGGCATCCACGAATTCATCTGATCCTCATGATGATGATGATGATCTTCCATGGTCATGATGATGATCTTCCATGGTCATGATGATGATCTTCCATGGTCATGATGATGATTCCGTTAGCATCTTGGTCCTTACCCAAAGGCTTAGTTTCAGTTTTGTATATGCTGGGTGGAGAGGCTGTTGTTGTTGTTGTTGATGCAATTGATTTTCACGATTTTACAAATTGTCTTCTTCATTGTATATCGCCATCATTATATTTATTGTGTACATTTCAACAACTACAACAATATTCATGTACTTCCATAAAGACTAAAGGTGATGATGATGATGATGAATATGATGGGGACTGAGAATGGGCGAAAGTAGTTTGTATTATGGCCACATGTGACTTCAACTGGTGCATGCATGCCTTCTCATTAGTAGCTGACCAGTTGTCCTTGCTGCAAGCCTCTCTCCATTCCTCTCTCTCTCCATCTCTTCATCCTTCTCTCACTGAGCCTATGTGCAGTTTTCATGCAGCTCTCACCCAACCCTACCACACTCACCACGGCGCACACTACTATCATGCAGTCATTTTGAAACTTTTGCAAGCCTGCCTCACTCAGTGTATTCTTCTCTAGCATTGCCACTTGTATTACTTTCGTTGCTGCTTCACACAAGAAGACAACATATTCAAGCATCAATCAGTTCCGCGCATGCATCTGCCGCACACGCCATCTAGCGACATGCACCTTTGCTTCCTCGCTGACGTTCTCCTCCAGGCCTTTTGGGCACGATGACGTCAGTTCCACTCTCAAGCGCCTTCAGACTTTTATAGCGCTATATAAATACAATCATCATCATCACACTCATCATTATTACCTTCATGCCAGCCACAACTGCATACACGTGCCCTTCGAGAGCGCCTTCGTCATCCTTCTCTTTCTTTCTCCATTCTTCCCTCTCTTTCTCCATCCTTCTCTCCCTTTCTCCTTTCTTTTCTCTCTTTCTCCTTCTTTCTCTTTCTCCTTCTTCCTTCTCTCTCTTTCTCCTTCCCCTTCTTCCTTCTCTCTCTTTCTCCTTCTCCCTTTTCTCTCTTTCTCCTTCCTTCTCCCTCTTTCTCCTTCCTTCTATCTCTTTCCTTCTCTCTCTTTCTCTTTTCCCTTCTTTCTCTCTTTCTTCTTTTCTTTCTTTCCTTCTTCTCTTTTTTTAATTTATGAAAAAATCTATTCATCTTCAATCTACCTTATTATCTTTTCGAGCCACCTCCTTCCTTCCATACTCTACCCATGTGAATACCCACTCTGTCTCTTAGGCCAGTCCGCCATCCCCTCTCACCACCCTCCCACACCTCGGCTCCTTTTTCCTTGATCAACTAACTTATGTGCTCAAACGCACACACACACACACACACACACACGTTTTGATTGGAAGCATACGAATAAATTAGATATGTATATAGGACATTATTTTTATGACCTCATTTAGCGCTTGACAAACTTCCTGAGGCGCCAATGTTTCTTGTAAATTTGCAGACCATCGTACAATTATGTTCACCAACGAAGACTGCACTGCATCATTGGCATGTTGTACCACAGCATCTCTCCACTCACGCACGCATGCATATACCTTCCACAACACTCCGCCAACATCCCCTCGCACCACCACACCATCAGCTGGCGTGCCTGCTTGCAGAGCATGTGCCAAGCTCAACAGTGCAACAGACTTGATCTGTTCAGGCCAGCTTGGCATCATAGTCATCATCATCATTCTGGTCTTCATAATCATCACACTTTGTTATCTCGAGCTCACTCAATCAATCACTCATTACAAACTCTTAAACCTTTTTTTATGCATCCATCCATCCATCCATGCCATCTTTTCAGTTTGACTTAAGCACCACCGCCACTCAGCATTCATCTCTGAATCTGCAAATTACTCAATCCTATTTTTGCTGTCGACCAAATTTATATTCATACACCAACACATACGCATGAATTCAGTAAAGCATTACACACACACACACACACACACACACACACACACACACACACACACACACACACACACACACACACACACATGCTTACAGTGCACGTCACGAATAACTTACAGAAATCATATACAGGAATGCTTAAAGATGTGATTTGATTGTTTGTGTGTTCTTCACAGACCTCACGTGCATACCTACACAATGTGTGAGTGCGTAAACTTTTGTACAGTGTTTGATGCGACATGGCACGTGTACTGTCTATTTAATTTTGTATTTATTCAATAGCTGTTCATTTGAGAATCTTCTATGTCACATCCACAATGATTATCGTACAAGAACGATCAAGTTCAAACAACTACGAGAGTATCTCTTCGATGCCGCAATGCAGGCCTCGGCTGCCTACCACTGGCCTCCATTCCAGAGCTGCCCACACTCGGAGAGGCCTGACCAAACGGCAGCACCTTTGAGCGACCAAAAGCCTCCACTGTATTCAGCTCAGCATTGCACTGAAAGGCTATTGAGAATAATAGCATTATTATAGTGACGTAAGACCAGAACGAGCTTCATGCCACTTCGAACTTTCAATTGTACCAACCGTCTGAGCTAGAAACCACCACCTATGCTTAGAAGGCATGAGTCGTTAACAACCTGGCTACTTGTGAACCACTCCAAGACCACTAGGTTGATAGGGTACCACATTTGCAGATAACAATTTGAAGTCGTTAAAACCAAAAATAAATTATGAAAAATATTTTATTGTTGAAGCATTCGATACATATTCAAAAGACTGTTTGAAACATCATTTAGTATTATTTGTCCAAAGACCAATAAGTGATTCATCTTCATTATAATAATATTATATTTTAGAATAATTATAATTTGTAATATACAAAAATAATGATGTTTCGGACATTTGCATAAGCGCCCATCCCTGAATGACATGATGGCATCACAGGTGTGACGTCACCAGCTCGATCTCAAACAAATCAGACTTGATCTGTCACAGGGTTGTTGATGGTGGTGGGCATTGTGAGAGCAGTGAAAGTGGTGGTGATAGTAGTAGTAGTAGTGGTGGTGGTGGTGATAGTAGTAGTAGTAGTAGTAGTAAAAGTGGTAGTGATAGTAGTAGAGATTTCCGAGAAACCGCCTGGCATTTTATACGCGGGCATTTAAACGGACTTGAAATGTGAGAAAAAAAGAAGTTTGAAAGAAGGCAAACACCTGTTCGACACTGGTGCCCATGCGCTTGGCGATCTCGCTCCTCTGCGACAGGTCCATCATCAGGAAGGAGCGCATCAGTCCTTCGTCGAGCACCACCTTGCGCTGCGTCGACACCAGTTGCTTGTGGTAGCTCCTGAGACTCCTGTTTATGTGTGTGTGTGTATGTGTGTGTGTGTGTGTGTGTGTGTGTGTGTGTGTGTGTGTGTGTGTGTGAGTGTGTGTGTGTGTGTGTATGTGTGTGTGTGTGTGTGTGGAAAAAGAGAGAAGTATAAAGCAGAGTGAAGGGAGTCAAGAAAGTTATTGGCAAGAGTTAGATTATGTTTACCATGATGATGAAGACGAAGATAATGAGGATACTTTTGACGATGACTATGAAGAAAAAAGATAAATGGGGTAGATTGCACACACACACACACACACCTGTGCGTCCTGGGGTTGAGGCCTGCATGGTGGTGCAGCAGGGAGTTGAGGATGTTCTGGAGACTGAGCAGACGTCTGTACACCTTCTCCGAGAGCGGCAAGATGCAGCCTATGCTGCCCTCTGTGGTCGCTGTGTTGTGGTGTGGTTTTTGTTGTGGTGTGGTTGTTGTGGTGTGATCGCTGTGTGTGGTGTGGTTGTTGTTGTGGTGTGGTCACTGTGTGTGGTGTGGTTGTTGTTGTGGTGTGGTTGTTGTTGTGGTGTGGTTGTTGTTGTGGTGTGGTTGTTGTTGTAGTGTGGCTGTTGTTGTGGTGTGGTTGTTGTTGTGGTGTGGTTGTTGTTGTGGTGTGGTTGTTGTTGTAGTGTGGTTGTTGTTGTGATGTGGTTGTTGTTGTGGTGTGGTTGTTGTTGTGGTGTGGCTGTTGTTGTGGTGTGGTTGTTGTTGTAGTGTGGCTGTTGTTGTGGTGTGGTTGTTGTTGTGGTGTGGTTGTTGTTGTGGTGTGGTTGTTGTTGGTGGTGTGGTTGTGGTGTGCTTGTTGTTGGTGGTGTGGTTGTTGTTTGTAGTGACGTGGCTGTTTTTGGAGATGAGGATGTTGGTGCTGATGATGTAGTTGTTGGACGTATAATTGTTTTGGTGTTGTGGTAGATTCTGGTGAGGTGACGGTGATGTGGTAGATTCTGGTTTGTTTGTTGGTATTTATTTCATTGAGAGCGCATCAACTTACTGAAGTAGGTGACGTGTGTCTTGTGGAAGAGGTAGTTGAGAGCTGTTGTTGCCTTGGACGCCTGCCCAGTATGCAAGAAGCCTGTGGAACATCTGGTGGTGATGGCCGAACAAGGATGAAGAATTGCAATGGAAGATTGGATGCTATCAGAGAGACATTGCAAAGTTATAGATGTTGTAATTGATGGTGGAGGGATGAAGAGCCATTAAGCCTCGGCTGCAGAAATTCAATAAATTCTGTAAAAACTATTTCTACTTAACTTCTCATCCAGCCATTCATACACTCACCAACCCATCCATCACTGCACCACCAACCCATCCATCACTGCACCACCAACCCATCCATCACTGCACCACCAACCCATCCATCACTGCACCACCAACCCATCCATCACTGCACCACCAACCCATCCATCACTGCACCACCAACCCATCCATCACTGCACCACCAACCCATCTATCACTGCACCACCAACCCATCCATCACTGCACCACCAACCCATCTATCACTGCACCACCAACCCATCCATCACTGCACCACCAACCACCTGAGTCGATGCATGCGAGTGACACGTGATGCGAGGTTGAGGCCTGCCAAGCAGATCAGCTGTTGTCCTCCATTGCTGTCCTTCACTGTGGGGCAGTCGTGAATGAGTATGGTTCTCGATGCTTGGGTGCTTGATGCTTGGGTGCTTGATGCTTGGGTGCTTGATGCTTGGGTGCTTGATGCTTGGGTGCTTGATGCTTGGGTGCTTGATGCTTGGGTGCTTGATGCTTGGGTGCTTGATGCTTGGGTGCTTGATGCTTGGGTGCTTGATGCTTGGGTGCTCGATGCTTGGGTGCTTGATGCTTAGGTGCTTGATGCTTGGGTGCTTGATGCTTGGGTGCTTGATGCTTGGGTGCTTGATGCTTGGGTGCTTGATGCTTGGGTGCTTGATGCTTGGGTGCTTGATGCTTGGGTGCTTGATGCTTGGGTGCTTGATGCTTGGGTGCTTGATGCTTGGGTGCTTGATGCTTGGGTGCTTGATGCTTGGGTGCTTGATGCTTGGGTGCTTGATGCTTGGGTGCTTGATGCTTGGGTGCTTGATGCTTGGGTGCTTGATGCTTGGGTGCTTGATGCTTGGGTGCTTGATGCTTGGGTGCTTGGGTGCTTGATGCTTGGGTGCTTGATGCTTGGGTGCTTGATGCTTGGGTGCTTGATGCTTGGGTGCTTGATGCTTGGGTGCTTGATGCTTGGGTGCTTGATGCTTGGGTGCTTGATGCTTGGGTGCTTGATGCTTGGGTGCTTGATGCTTGGGTGCTTGGGTGCTTGATGCTTGGGTGCTTGATGCTTGGGTGCTTGATGCTTGGGTGCTTGATGCTTGGGTGCTTGATGCTTGGGTGCTTGATGCTTGGATGCTTGGGTGCTTGATGCTTGGGTGCTTGATGCTTGGGTGCTTGATGCTTGGGTGCTTGATGCTTGGGTGCTTGATGCTTGGGTGCTTGATGCTTGGGTGCTCGATGCTTGGGTGCTTGATGCTTGGATGCTTGATGCTTGGGTGCTCGATGCTTGGGTGCTTGATGCTTGGGTGCTTGATGCTTGATGCTTGGATGCTTGATGCTTGGGTGCTTGATGCTTGGGTGCTTGATGCTTGGGTGCTTGATGCTTGGGTGCTTGATGCTTGGGTGCTTGATGCTTGATGCTTGGATGCTCGATGCTTGGGTGCTTGATGCTTGGGTGCTTGATGCTTGGGTGCTCGATGCTTGGGTGCTTGATGCTTGGGTGCTTGATGCTTGGGCGCTTGATGCTTGGGTGCTCGATGCTTGGGTGCTTGATGCTTGGGTGCTCGATGCTTGGGTGCTTGATGCTTGGGTGCTTGGGTGCTTGATGCTTGGGTGCTTGATGCTTGGGTGCTCGATGCTTGGGTGCTTGATGCTTGGGTGCTTGATGCTTGATGCTTGGGTGCTTGATGCTTGGGTGCTTGATGCTTGGGTGCTTTGGTGCTTGGGTGCTTGATGCTTGGGTGCTTGATGCTTGGGTGCTTGATGCTTGGGTGCTTGATGCTTGGGTGCTTGATGCTTGGGTGCTCGATGCTTGGGTGCTTGATGCTTGGGTGCTTGGGTGCTTGATGCTTGGGTGCTTGATGCTTGGGTGCTCGATGCTTGGGTGCTTGATGCTTGGGTGCTTGATGCTTGGGTGCTTGATGCTTGGGTGCTCGATGCTTGGGTGCTTGATGCTTGGGTGCTGGTGCTTGGGTGCTTGATGCTTGGGTGCTTGATGCTTGGGTGCTAGATGCTTGGGTGCTTGATGCTTGGGTGCTTGATGCTTGGGTGCTTGATGCTTGGGTGCTCGATGCTTGAGTGCTTGGGTGCTTGATGCTTGGGTGCTTGATGCTTGATGCTTGGGTGCTCGATGCTTGGGTGCTTGATGCTTGGGTGCTCGATGCTTGGGTGCTTGATGCTTGGGTGCTTGATGCTTGGGTGCTTGATGCTTGGGTGCTCGAAGCTTGGGTGCTTGATGCTTGGGTGCTTGATGCTTGGGTGCTCGATGCTTGGGTGCTTGAAGCTTGGGTGCTTGATGCTTGGGTGCTCGATGCTTGGGTGCTTGATGCTTGGGTGCTTGATGCTTGGGTGCTTGATGCTTGGGTGCTTGATGCTTGGGTGCTCGATGCTTGGGTGCTTGATGCTTGGGTGCTTGATGCTTGGGTGCTCGATGCTTGGGTGCTTGATGCTTGGGTGCTTGATGCTTGGGTGCTTGATGCTTGGGTGCTTGGGTGGTGCTGCATTTTTATTTGAAAGTCCTTGGTTCAAACGCCACTCATGACACTCTCACCATTTCACCACACATAAATCATTTTATCAAAAAATGCTTTCAAACTTTTCATGCCATCAAAACAATCCGTTCCCATGGACTCTTTGGTGCCAAACTCTTTGACATCACTGAGTCCCTCATCATCTCTCACCTTAAATATGCAGCTCACTCTTGGCCTGGTTTTGCTAATCAATAACAAATTAAGCAACTTCACTCCTTTATTAATAAACTAATTAGACTTAAATATCTTCCCTCTCACTACCCATCTATCACTTCTATTTTTACCACTTTAGACACTAAACTATTTTTTAAAATATCCACTAACTGTGACTACGTTCTTCACCAAATTCTACCCTCTCTTTAAAAATCTACACATAACTTAAGACCCCGTAAGCACAATTTCGATACACCAATATATAACACGTTTGAAAGCAAAACATTCCTCCCTCGTCTTCTGAAACATCTCATTCTATAGTTTATAGATATGATATATTTTAAATGTATATTATTTTTTATCTTTACATTTCAATTTGTTTCGCTTTCTCGATTCTATTTTGTTTTTTTTTCACTTTCTATTTTTTTTTTTTTTGTAACATGGCTTGCGTCTGTCAAGCCGTGATGAATAAAGATTATAAAAATAATAATAAAACGGTTAGAAACACGAAATGAAATTATTCGAAAAGACGAGATATAAATTTAAAAATGAATGCATTAATTAGAAATTTAATTGCAAAATTATATGATAATTATTAAAAACTGTAATTAACAATAATCACTTGAATAAATGAATAAATAATGATTTGTGAGCAAGGGTGATAAGACGGACCGAAGAATGCGCGGCAGTCGATGAATGCACAGTGAAGGCATGCATGAATGCACAGTGAAGGCATGCATGAATGCACAGTGAAGGCATGCATGAATGCACAGTGAAGGCATGCATGAATGCACAGTGAAGGCATGCATGAATGCACAGTGAAGGCATGCATGAATGCACAGTGAAGGCATGCATGAATGCACAGTGAAGGCATGCATGAATGCACAGTGAAGGCATGCATGAATGCACAGTGAAGGCATGCATGAATGCACAGTGAAGGCATGCATGAATGCACAGTGAAGGCATGCATGAATGCACAGTGAAGGCATGCATGAATGCACAGTGAAGGCATGCATGAATGCACAGTGAAGGCATGCATGAATGCACAGTGAAGGCATGCATGAATGCACAGTGAAGGCATGCATGAATGCACAGTGAAGGCATGCATGAATGCACAGTGAAGGCATGCATGAATGCACAGTGAAGGCATGCATGAATGCACAGTGAAGGCATGCATGAATGCACAGTGAAGGCATGCATGAATGCATATACGTATGGATGAGTGGAGGGATGGATGGGTGGAGATATGGATGGATGGATGGATGGATGGATGGATGGATGGATGGATGGATGGATGGATGGATGGATGGATGGATGGATACCTTCGGGCAAGTAGGAGTAGATGGAGAGGTTGTTGAGGGAATCAGACACTGTAGTTTTTGTGTAGTCGTTTTAAATGTTGTTGTAGTATTTGTGTCATTGTTGTTGTGTTGTTGGTGAAGGATTATTTGTAGGAAAAATGGTGCAAAGTGGTGGAATGTCTCGCAGTGAGACTGACTTGAAGGACAGTGAGCGAAGTTGAAAATGTCAAGTTCATAACTACAAATAACAAATTAATAATATAAAACAAAAAGTAATAATATACAACAAAAAGTAATAATATACAACAAAAAGTAATAATATACAACAAAAATTAATACTATACAACAAAAAGTAATAATATACAACAAAAAGTAATAATATACAACAAAAAGTAATAATATACAACAAAAAGTAATAATATAAAACAAAAATTAATAATATACAACAAAAAGTAATAATATACAACAAAAAG
>OX030965.1:8133805-8163348 GCA_943735955.1 Piscicola geometra | reverse complement strand
ACCCTAACCCTAACCCTAACCCTAACCCTAACCCTAACCCTAACCCTAACCCTAACCTAACCCTAACCCTAACCCTAACCCTAACCCTAACCCTAACCCTAACCCTAACCCTAACCCTAACCCTAACCCTAACCCTAACCCTAACCCTAACCCTAACCCTAACCCTAACCCTAACCCTAACCCTAACCCTAACCCTAACCCTAACCCTAACCCTAACCCTAACCCTAACCCTAACCCTAACCCTAACCCTAACCCTAACCCTAACCCTAACCCTAACCCTAACCCTAACCCTAACCCTAACCCTAACCCTAACCCTAACCCTAACCCTAACCCTAACCCTAACCCTAACCCTAACCCTAACCCTAACCCTAACCCTAACCCTAACCCTAACCCTAACCCTAACCCTAACCCTAACCCTAACCCTAACCCTAACCCTAACCCTAACCCTAACCCTAACCCTAACCCTAACCCTAACCCTAACCCTAACCCTAACCCTAACCCTAACCCTAACCCTAACCCTAACCCTAACCCTAACCCTAACCCTAACCCTAACCCTAACCCTAACCCTAACCCTAACCCTAACCCTAACCCTAACCCTAACCCTAACCCTAACCCTAACCCTAACCCTAACCCTAACCCTAACCCTAACCCTAACCCTAACCCTAACCCTAACCCTAACCCTAACCCTAACCCTAACCCTAACCCTAACCCTAACCCTAACCCTAACCCTAACCCTAACCCTAACCCTAACCCTAACCCTAACCCTAACCCTAACCCTAACCCTAACCCTAACCCTAACCCTAACCCTAACCCTAACCCTAACCCTAACCCTAACCCTAACCCTAACCCTAACCCTAACCCTAACCCTAACCCTAACCCTAACCCTAACCCTAACCCTAACCCTAACCCTAACCCTAAACCCTAACCCTAACCCTAACCCTAACCCTAACCCTAACCCTAACCCTAACCCTAACCCTAACCGGTGAAGACGGTGAAGACGGTGAAGACGATGAAGACGATGAAGACGATGAAGACGGTGAAGACGGTGAAGACGGTGAAGACGATGAAGACGATGAAGACGATGAAGACGGTGAAGACGATGAAGACGATGAAGACGGTGAAGACGATGAAGACGATGAAGACGGTGAAGACGATGAAGACGGTGAAGACGGTGAAGACGGTGAAGACGATGAAGACGATGAAGACGATGAAGACGGTGAAGACGGTGAAGACGAGGAAGACGATGAAGACGATGAAGACGGTGAAAACGATGAAGACGATGAAAACGATGAAGACGGTGAAGACGGTGAAGACGGTGAAGACGATGAAGACGATGAAGACGGTGAAGACGATGAAGATGATGAAGACGGTGAAGACGGTGAAGACGATGAAGACGATGAAGACGGTGAAGACGGTGAAGACGATGAAGACGATGATGACGGTGAAGACGATGAAGACGGTGAAGACGGTGAAGACGGTGAAGACGGTGAAGACGATGAAGACGATGAAGACGATGAAGACGGTGAAGACGGTGAAGACGGTGAAGACGATGAAGACGATGAAGACGGTGAAGACGATGAAGACGATGAAGACGGTGAAGACGATGAAGACGATGAAGACGGTGAAGACGGTGAAGACGGTCAAGACGGTGAAGACGGTGAAGACGATGAAGACGATGAAGACGGTGAAGACGATGAAGACGATAAAGACGGTGAAGACGATGAAGACGATGAAGACGGTGAAGACGGTGAAGACGGTGAAGACGGTGAAGACGGTGAAGACGGTGAAGACGGTGAAGACGGTGAAGACGGTAAAGACGATGAAAACGATGAAGACGGTGAAGACGATGAAGACGGTGAAGACGGTGAAGACGGTGTAGACGAGGAAGACGATGAAGACGATGAAGACGATGGAGACAGTGGAGACGGTGAAGACGGTGAAGACGGTGAAGACGATGAAGACGATGAAGACGGTGAAGACGATGAAGACGATGAAGACGATGAAGACGGTGAAGACGGTGAAGACGATGAAGACGATGAAGACGGTGAAGACGGTGAAGACGGTGAAGACGATGAAAACGGTGAAGACAATGAAGACGATGAAGACGGTGAAGACGATGAAGACGATGAAGACGGTGAAGACGGTGAAGACGATGAAGACGATGAAGACGATGAAGACGATGAAGACGATGAAGACGATGAAGACGGTGAAGACGATGAAGACGATGAAGACGGTGAAGACGGTGAAGACGATGAAGACGGTGAAGACGATGAAGATGATGAAGACGGTGAAGACGGTGAAGACGATGAAGACGATGAAGACGGTGAAGACGGTGAAGACGATGAAGACGATGATGACGGTGAAGACGATGAAGACGGTGAAGACGGTGAAGACGGTGAAGACGGTGAAGACGATGAAGACGATGAAGACGATGAAGACGGTGAAGACGGTGAAGACGGTGAAGACGATGAAGACGATGAAGACGGTGAAGACGATGAAGACGATGAAGACGGTGAAGACGATGAAGACGATGAAGACGGTGAAGACGGTGAAGACGATGAAGACGATGAAGACGGTGAAGACGGTGACGACGGTGAAGACGGTGAAGACGGTGAAGACGGTGAAGACGGTAAAGACGATGAAAACGATGAAGACGGTGAAGACGATGAAGACGGTGAAGACGGTGAAGACGGTGTAGACGAGGAAGACGATGAAGACGATGAAGACGATGGAGACAGTGGAGACGGTGAAGACGGTGAAGACGGTGAAGACGATGAAGACGATGAAGACGGTGAAGACGATGAAGACGATGAAGACGATGAAGACGGTGAAGACGGTGAAGACGATGAAGACGATGAAGACGGTGAAGACGGTGAAGACGGTGAAGACGATGAAGACGGTGAAGACGGTGAAGACGATGAAGACGATGAAGACGATGAAGACGATGAAGACGATGAAGACGGTGAAGACGATGAAGACGATGAAGACGGTGAAGACGGTGAAGACGATGAAGACTATGAAGACGGTGAAGACGGTGAAGACGATGAAGACGATGAGGACGATGAAGACGATGAAAGGTGTTGGTTGATATAGACAGCAGTTAAAATAAAATTGTTTCAATCTTATCGTCTCTTATACGGCCTTATTTTCGTTTCACAAAAATTGAAATTCGATGTCTCACGCTAGTTAACTCTTGTATATTCTATAGGTATAGGCATGCTTCGAAACTCAAGATAATAAAGTTTCAAATGGCAACTCTTGTCAAATGAACTTATTTTGAACTTTGTCTCATGATTGAACGAAAGATTTTTTAAAGATTTCATTTAAAAAAAAATTTCACCGGCAATGAAACTCCACACTAGGCCGAGATCCTCGCCGCTCCGGTCGAATGCGCGAGAAAACATGCTTTAATCGGCTTGGGTCCCATTGAAACGCGATTATAAACTGTAAATTTACTCTTAATTTTCTAAGACTTTCAAGTTTTTTCAACGGCATCCGCCGTCGCATCTCCTATCTTCCCCGATGACTGCTCACTTAGCGTATTAACAACTCGTTTCGATCTTATCGTCTATTTATCGAGATTAAAAGTTTTTTTTGCTTTATTCATTCCAACTTAGTTAAGGAAAAAGGGTAGATATGACCCCGCCGGCAGTCTCCGGGAAACCAAAGATTTTGGATTCCGGGCGAAGTATGGTTGCAAGACGATGAAAACGATGAAGACGGTGAAGACGATGAAGACGGTGAAGACGAACGATGAAGACGATGAAGACTATGAATACGAAGAAGACGAACAATGAAGACGATGAAGACGAACAATGAAGACGATGAAGACGATGAAGACGATGAAGACGATGAAGACGGTGAAGACGGTGAAGACGGTGAAGACGATGAAGACGGTGAATACGAAGAAGACGAACAATGAAGACGATGAAGACGAACAATGAAGACGATGAAGACGATGAAGACGATGAAGACGATGAAGACGGTGAAGACGGTGAAGACGGTGAAGACGATGAAGACGGTGAAGACGATGAAGACGAACGATGAAGAGGATGAAGACGATGAAGACGATGAAGACGATGAAGACGGTGAAGACGGTGAAGACGATGAAGACGATGAAGACGGTGAAGACGGTGAAAACGATGAATACGATGAAGAGGATGAAGACGGTGAAGACGGTAAAGAATATGAAAACGATGAAGACGGTGAAAACGATGAAGACGGTAAAGACGGTGAAGACGGTGTAAACGAGGAAGACGATGAAGACGATGAAGACGATGAAGACGGTGGAGACGGTGAAGACGGTGAAGACGGTGAAGACGATGAAGACGATGAAGACGGTGAAGACGGTGAAGACGATGAAGACGGTGAAGACGGTAAAGACGATGAAAACGATGAAGACGGTGAAGACGATGAAGACGGTGAAGACGGTGAAGACGGTGAAGACGGTGAAGACGATGAAGACGGTGAAGACGATGAAGACGGTGAAGACGATGAAGACAGTGAAGACGGTGAAGACGGTGAAGACGATGAAGACGATGAAGACGGTGAAGACGGTGAAGACGATGAAGACGATGAAGACGGTGAAGACGATGAAGACGATGAAGACGATGAAGACGGTGAAGACGATGAAGACGATGAAGACGGTGAAGACGGTGAAGACGATGAAGACGATGAAGACGGTGAAGACGATGAAGACGATGAAGACGGTGAAGACGGTTAAGACGGTGAAGACGGTGAAGACTGTGAAGACGATGAAGACGGTGAAGACGGTGAAGACGGTGAAGACGATGAAGACGATGAAGACGATGAAGACGGTGAAGACGGTGAAGACGGTGAAGACGATGAAGACGATGAAGACGATGAAGACGGTGAAGACGATGAAGACGATGAAGACGGTGAAGACGATGAAGACGATGAAGACGGTGAAGACGATGAAGACGATGAAGACGGTGAAGACGGTGAAGACGGTGAAGACGATGAAGACGATGAAGACGGTGAAGACGGTTAAGACGGTGAAGACGGTGAAGACGGTGAAGACGATGAAGACGGTGAAGACGGTGTAGAGGGTGAAGACGGTGAAGACGGTGAAGACGATGAAGACGATGAAGACGATGAAGACGGTGAAGACGGTGAAGACGAGGAAGACGAGGAAGACGATGAAGACGATGAAGACGATGAAGACGATGAAGACGGTGGAGACGGTGAAGACGGTGAAGACGGTGAAGACGATGAAGACGATGAAGACGGTGAAGACGGTGAAGACGATGAAGACGATGAAGACGGTGAAGACGATGAAGACGATGAAGACGATGAAGACGGTGAAGACGATGAAGACGATGAAGACGGTGAAGACGGTTAAGACGGTGAAGACGGTGAAGACGGTGAAGACGATGAAGACGGTGAAGACGGTGAAGACGGTGAAGACGGTGAAGACGGTGAAAACGATGAAGACGATGAAGACGATGAAGACGGTGAAGACGGTGAAGACGGTGAAGACGATGAAGACGATGAAGACGGTGAAGACGGTGAAGACGATGAAGACGATGAAGACGGTGAAGACGATGAAGACGATGAAGACGGTGAAGACGATGAAGACGATGAAGACGGTGAAGACGGTGAAGACGGTGAAGACGGTGAAGACGGTAAAGACGATGAAAACGATGAAGACGGTGAAGACGATGAAGACGGTGAAGACGGTGAAGACGGTGTAGACGAGGAAGACGATGAAGACGATGAAGACGGTGGAGACGGTGAAGACGGTGAAGACGGTGAAGACGATGAAGACGATGAAGACGGTGAAGACGATGAAGACGATGAAGACGATGAAGACGGTGAAGACGGTGAAGACGATGAAGACGATGAAGACGGTGAAGACGGTGAAGACGGTGAAGACGGTGAAGACGGTAAAGACGATGTAAACGATGAAGACGGTGAAGACGATGAAGACGATGAAGACGGTGAAGACGAACGATGAAGACGGTGAAGACGAACGATGAAGACGATGAAGACGGTGAAGACGGTGAAGACGGTGAAGACGGTGAAGACGGTGAAGACGGTAAAGACGAGGAAAACGATGAAGACGGTGAAGACGATGAAGACGGTGAAGACGGTGAAGACGGTGTAGACGAGGAAGACGATGAAGACGATGTTGACGATGAAGACGGTGGAGACGGTGAAGACGGTGAAGACGATGAAGACGGTGAAGACGATGAAGACGGTGAAGACGGTGAAGACGATGAAGACGGTGAAGACGGTGAAGACGAGGAAGACGATGAAGACGATGAAGACGGTGAAAACGATGAAGACGATGAAGATGATGAAGACGGTGAAGACGGTGAAGACGATGAAGACGATGAAGACGGTGAAGACGGTGAAGACGATGAAGACGATGATGACGGTGAAGACGATGAAGACGGTGAAGACGGTGAAGACGGTGAAGACGGTGAAGACGGTGAAGACGATGAAGACGATGAAGACGATGAAGACGGTGAAGACGGTGAAGACGGTGAAGACGATGAAGACGATGAAGACGGTGAAGACGATGAAGACGATGAAGACGGTGAAGACGATGAAGACGATGAAGACGGTGAAGACGGTGAAGACGGTGAAGACGGTGAAGACGGTGAAGACGATGAAGACGATGAAGACGATGAAGACGGTGAAGACGGTGAAGACGGTGAAGACGATGAAGACGATGAAGACGGTGAAGACGGTGAAGACGATGAAGACGATGAAGACGGTGAAGACGGTGAAGACGATGAAGACGATGAAGACGATGAAGACGGTGAAGACGGTGAAGACGGTGTAGACGAGGAAGACGATGAAGACGATGTTGACGATGAAGACGGTGGAGACGGTGAAGACGGTGAAGACGATGAAGACGGTGAAGACGATGAAGACGGTGAAGACGGTGAAGACGATGAAGACGGTGAAGACGGTGAAGACGAGGAAGACGATGAAGACGATGAAGACGGTGAAAACGATGAAGACGATGAAGATGATGAAGACGGTGAAGACGGTGAAGACGATGAAGACGATGAAGACGGTGAAGACGGTGAAGACGATGAAGACGATGATGACGGTGAAGACGATGAAGACGGTGAAGACGGTGAAGACGGTGAAGACGGTGAAGACGGTGAAGACGATGAAGACGATGAAGACGATGAAGACGGTGAAGACGGTGAAGACGGTGAAGACGATGAAGACGATGAAGACGGTGAAGACGATGAAGACGATGAAGACGGTGAAGACGATGAAGACGATGAAGACGGTGAAGACGGTGAAGACGGTGAAGACGGTGAAGACGGTGAAGACGATGAAGACGATGAAGACGATGAAGACGGTGAAGACGGTGAAGACGGTGAAGACGATGAAGACGATGAAGACGGTGAAGACGGTGAAGACGATGAAGACGATGAAGACGGTGAAGACGATGAAGACGATGAAGACGGTGAAGACGATGAAGACGATGAAGACGGTGAAGACGGTGAAGACGGTGAAGACGGTGAAGACGGTGAAGACGGTGAAGACGGTAAAGACGATGAAAACGATGAAGACGATGAAGCCGGTGGAGACGGTGAAGACGGTGAAGACGGTGAAGACGATGAAGACGATGAAGACGGTGAAGACGATGAAGACGGGGAAGACGATGAAGACGGTGAAGACGGTGAAGACGATGAAGACGATGAAGACGGTGAAGACGGTGAAGACGATGAAGACGGTGAAGACGGTGAAGACGATGAAGACGATGAAGACGGTGAAGACGATGAAGACGATGAAGACGATGAAGACGGTGAAGACGATGAAGACGATGAAGACGGTGAAGACGGTTAAGACGGTGAAGACGGTGAAGACGGTGAAGACGATGAAGACGGTGAAGACGGTGAAGACGGTGAAGACGGTGAAGACGGTGAAGACGATGAAGACGATGAAGACGATGAAGACGGTGAAGACGGTGAAGACGGTGAAGACGATGAAGACGATGAAGACGGTGAAGACGGTGAAGACGATGAAGACGATGAAGACGGTGAAGACGATGAAGACGATGAAGACGGTGAAGACGATGAAGACGATGAAGACGGTGAAGACGATGAAGACGGTGAAGACGGTGAAGACGGTGAAGACGGTGAAGACGGTAAAGACGATGAAAACGATGAAGACGGTGAAGACGATGAAGACGGTGAAGACGGTGAAGACGGTGTAGACGAGGAAGACGATGAAGACGATGAAGACGATGAAGACGGTGGAGACGGTGAAGACGGTGAAGACGGTGAAGACGATGAAGACGATGAAGACGGTGAAGACGATGAAGACGATGAAGACGATGAAGACGGTGAAGACGGTGAAGACGATGAAGACGATGAAGACGGTGAAGACGGTGAAGACGGTGAAGACGGTGAAGACGGTAAAGACGATGTAAACGATGAAGACGGTGAAGACGATGAAGACGATGAAGACGGTGAAGACGAACGATGAAGACGGTGAAGACGAACGATGAAGACGATGAAGACGGTGAAGACGGTGAAGACGGTGAAGACGGTGAAGACGGTAAAGACGATGAAAACGATGAAGACGGTGAAGACGATGAAGACGGTGAAGACGGTGAAGACGGTGAAGACGGTGTAGACGAGGAAGACGATGAAGACGATGTTGACGATGAAGACGGTGGAGACGGTGAAGACGGTGAAGACGATGAAGACGGTGTAGACGATGAAGACGGTGAAGACGGTGAAGACGATGAAGACGGTGAAGACGGTGAAGACGAGGAAGACGATGAAGACGATGAAGACGGTGAAAACGATGAAGACGATGAAGATGATGAAGACGGTGAAGACGGTGAAGACGATGAAGACGATGAAGACGGTGAAGACGGTGAAGACGATGAAGACGATGATGACGGTGAAGACGATGAAGACGGTGAAGACGGTGAAGACGGTGAAGACGGTGAAGACGATGAAGACGATGAAGACGATGAAGACGGTGAAGACGGTGAAGACGGTAAAGACGATGAAGACGATGAAGACGGTGAAGACGATGAAGACGATGAAGACGATGAAGACGGTGAAGACGATGAAGACGATGAAGACGGTGAAGACGGTGAAGACGGTGAAGACGGTGAAGACGGTGAAGACGATGAAGACGATGAAGACGATGAAGACGGTGAAGACGGTGAAGACGGTGAAGACGATGAAGACGATGAAGACGGTGAAGACGGTGAAGACGATGAAGACGATGAAGACGGTGAAAACGATGAAGACGATGAAGACGGTGAAGACGATGAAGACGATGAAGACGGTGAAGACGGTGAAGACGGTGAAGACGGTGAAGACGGTAAAGACGATAAAAACGATGAAGACGGTGAAGACGATGAAGACGGTGAAGACGGTGAAGACGGTGTAGACGAGGAAGACGATGAACACGATGAAGACGATGAAGACAGTGGAGACGGTGAAGACGGTGAAGACGGTGAAGACGGTGAAGACGATGAAGACGATGAAGACGGTGAAGACGATGAAGACGATGAAGACGATGAAGACAGTGAAGACGGTGAAGACGATGAAGACGATGAAGAAGGTGAAGACGGTGAAGACGGTGAAGACGATGAAGACGGTGAAGACGGTGAAGACGATGAAGACGATGAAGACGGTGAAAACGATGAAGACGATGAAGACGGTGAAGACGATGAAGACGATGAAGACGGTGAAGACGGTGAAGACGGTGAAGACGGTGAAGACGGTAAAGACGATAAAAACGATGAAGACGGTGAAGACGATGAAGACGGTGAAGACGGTGAAGACGGTGTAGACGAGGAAGACGATGAACACGATGAAGACGATGAAGACAGTGGAGACGATGAAGACGGTGAAGACGATGAAGACGATGAAGACGATGAAGACAGTGAAGACGGTGAAGACGATGAAGACGATGAAGAAGGTGAAGACGGTGAAGACGGTGAAGACGATGAAAACGGTGAAGACAATGAAGACGATGAAGACGGTGAAGACGATGAAGACGATGAAGACGGTGAAGACGGTGAAGACGATGAAGACGATGAAGACGATGAAGACGATGAAGACGGTGAAGACGATGAAGACGATGAAGACGATGAAGACGGTGAAGACGGTGAAGACGATGAAGACGATGAAGACGGTGAAGACAGTGAAGACGATGAAGACGATGAGGACGATGAAGACGATGAAAGGTGTTGGTTGATATAGACAGCAGTTAAAATAAAATTGTTTCAATCCTATCGTCTCTTATACGGCCTTATTTTCGTTTCACAAAAATTGAAATTCGATGTCTCACGCTAGTTAACTCTTTTATATTCTATAGGTATAGGCATGCTTCGAAACTCAAGATAATAAAGTTTCAAATGGCAACTCTTGTCAAATGAACTTATTTTGAACTTTGTCTCATGATTGAACGAAAGATTTTTTAAAGATTTCATTTAAAAAAAAGTTTCACCGGCAATGAAACTCCACGCTAGGCCGAGATCCTCGCCGCTCCGGTCGAATGCGCGAGAAAACATGCTTTAATCGGCTTGGGTCCCATTGAAACGCGATTATAAACTGTAAATTTACTCTTAATTTTCTAAGACTTTCAAGTTTTTTCAACGGCATCCGCCGTCGCATCTCCTATCTTCCTCGATGACTGCTCACTTAGCGTATTAACAACTCGTTTCGATCTTATCGTCTATTTATCGAGATTAAAAAGTTTTTTTTGCTTTATTCATTCCAACTTAGTTAAGGAAAAAGGGTAGATATGACCCCGCCGGCAGTCTCCGGGAAACCAAAGATTTTGGATTCCGGGCGAAGTATGGTTGCAAGACGATGAAAACGATGAAGACGGTGAAGACGATGAAGACGGTGAAGACGGTGAAGACGATGAAAACGGTGAAGACAATGAAGACGATGAAGACGGTGAAGACGATGAAGACGATGAAGACGGTGAAGACGGTGAAGACGATGAAGACGATGAAGACGATGAAGACGATGAAGACGGTGAAGACGATGAAGACGATGAAGACGGTGAAGACGATGAAGACGATGAAGACGGTGAAGACGATGAAGACGATGAAGACGGTGAAGACGGTGAAGACGGTGAAGACGGTGAAGACGGTAAAGACGATGAAAACGATGAAGACGGTGAAGACGATGAAGACGGTGAAGACGGTGAAGACGGTGTAGACGAGGAAGACGATGAAGACGATGAAAACGGTGGAGACGGTGAAGACGGTGAAGACGGTGAAGACGATGAAGACGATGAAGACGGTGAAGACGATGAAGACGATGAAGACGATGAAGACGGTGAAGACGGTGAAGACGATGAAGACGATGAAGACGGTGAAGACGGTGAAGACGGTGAAGACGGTGAAGACGGTAAAGACGATGTAAACGATGAAGACGGTGAAGACGATGAAGACGATGAAGACGGTGAAGACGAACGATGAAGACGGCGAAGACGAACGATGAAGACGATGAAGACGGTGAAGACGGTGAAGACGGTGAAGACGGTGAAGACGGTAAAGACGATGAAAACGATGAAGACGGTGAAGACGAGGAAGACGGTGAAGACGGTGAAGACGGTGTAGACGAGGAAGACGATGAAGACGATGTTGACGATGAAGATGATGAAGACGGTGAAGACGGTGAAGACGATGAAGACGATGAAGACGGTGAAGACGGTGAAGACGATGAAGACGATGAAGACGGTGGAGACGGTGAAGACGGTGAAGACGGTGAAGACGATGAAGACGATGAAGACGGTGAAGACGATGAAGACGATGAAGACGATGAAGACGGTGAAGACGGTGAAGACGATGAAGACGATGAAGACGGTGAAGACGGTGAAGACGGTGAAGACGGTGAAGACGGTAAAGACGATGTAAACGATGAAGACGGTGAAGACGATGAAGACGATGAAGACGGTGAAGACGAACGATGAAGACGGCGAAGACGAACGATGAAGACGATGAAGACGGTGAAGACGGTGAAGACGGTGAAGACGGTGAAGACGGTAAAGACGATGAAAACGATGAAGACGGTGAAGACGAGGAAGACGGTGAAGACGGTGAAGACGGTGTAGACGAGGAAGACGATGAAGACGATGTTGACGATGAAGACGGTGGAGACGGTGAAGACGGTGAAGACGATGAAGACGGTGAAGACGATGAAGACGGTGAAGACGGTGAAGACGATGAAGACGGTGAAGACAGTGAAGACGAGGAAGACGATGAAGACGATGAAGACGGTGAAAACGATGAAGACGATGAAGATGATGAAGACGGTGAAGACGGTGAAGACGATGAAGACGATGAAGACGGTGAAGACGGTGAAGACGATGAAGACGATGATGACGGTGAAGACGATGAAGACGGTGAAGACGGTGAAGACGGTGAAGACGGTGAAGACGATGAAGACGATGAAGACGATGAAGACGGTGAAGACGGTGAAGACGGTGAAGACGATGAAGACGATGAAGACGGTGAAGACGATGAAGACGATGAAGACGGTGAAGACGGTGAAGACGATGAAGACGGTGAAGACGGTGAAGACGGTGAAGACGGTGAAGACGGTGAAGACGATGAAGACGATGAAGACGATGAAGACGGTGAAGACGGTGAAGACGGTGAAGACGATGAAGACGATGAAGACGGTGAAGACGGTGAAGACGATGAAGACAATGAATACGGTGAAGACGATGAAGACGATGAAGACGGTGAAGACGATGAAGACGATGAAGACGGTGAAGACGGTGAAGACGGTGAAGACGGTGAAGACGGTGAAGACGGTAAAGACGATGAAAACGATGAAGACGATGAAGCCGGTGGAGACGGTGAAGACGGTGAAGACGGTGAAGACGATGAAGACGATGAAGACGGTGAAGACGATGAAGACGATGAAGACGATGAAGACGGTGAAGACGGTGAAGACGATGAAGACGATGAAGACGGTGAAGACGGTGAAGACGATGAAGACGGTGAAGACGGTGAAGACGATGAAGACGATGAAGACGGTGAAGACGATGAAGACGATGAAGACGATGAAGACGGTGAAGACGATGAAGACGATGAAGACGGTGAAGACGGTTAAGACGGTGAAGACGGTGAAGACGGTGAAGACGATGAAGACGGTGAAGACGGTGAAGACGGTGAAGACGGTGAAGACGATGAAGACGATGAAGACGATGAAGACGGTGAAGACGGTGAAGACGGTGAAGACGATGAAGACGATGAAGACGGTGAAGACGGTGAAGACGATGAAGACGATGAAGACGGTGAAGACGATGAAGACGATGAAGACGGTGAAGACGATGAAGACGATGAAGACGGTGAAGACGATGAAGACGGTGAAGACGGTGAAGACGGTGAAGACGGTGAAGACGGTAAAGACGATGAAAACGATGAAGACGGTGAAGACGATGAAGACGGTGAAGACGGTGAAGACGGTGTAGACGAGGAAGACGATGAAGACGATGAAGACGATGAAGACGGTGGAGACGGTGAAGACGGTGAAGACGGTGAAGACGATGAAGACGATGAAGACGGTGAAGACGATGAAGACGATGAAGACGATGTAAACGATGAAGACGGTGAAGACGATGAAGACGATGAAGACGGTGAAGACGAACGATGAAGACGGTGAAGACGAACGATGAAGACGATGAAGACGGTGAAGACGGTGAAGACGATGAAGACGGTGAAGACGGTGAAGACGATGAAGACGATGATGACGGTGAAGACGATGAAGACGGTGAAGACGGTGAAGACGGTGAAGACGGTGAAGACGATGAAGACGATGAAGACGGTGAAGACGATGAAGACGGTGAAGACGGTGAAGACGATGAAGACGGTGAAGACGGTGAAGACGAGGAAGACGATGAAGACGATGAAGACGGTGAAAACGATGAAGACGATGAAGATGATGAAGACGGTGAAGACGGTGAAGACGATGAAGACGATGAAGACGGTGAAGACGGTGAAGACGATGAAGACGATGATGACGGTGAAGACGATGAAGACGGTGAAGACGGTGAAGACGGTGAAGACGGTGAAGACGATGAAGACGATGAAGACGATGAAGACGGTGAAGACGGTGAAGACGGTGAAGACGATGAAGACGATGAAGACGGTGAAGACGATGAAGACGATGAAGACGGTGAAGACGATGAAGACGATGAAGACGGTGAAGACGGTGAAGACGGTGAAGACGGTGAAGACGGTGAAGACGATGAAGACGATGAAGACGATGAAGACGGTGAAGACGGTGAAGACGGTGAAGACGATGAAGACGATGAAGACGGTGAAGACGGTGAAGACGATGAAGACGATGAAGACGGTGAAAACGATGAAGACGATGAAGACGGTGAAGACGATGAAGACGATGAAGACGGTGAAGACGGTGAAGACGGTGAAGACGGTGAAGACGGTGAAGACGGTGAAGACGGTAAAGACGATGAAAACGATGAAGACGGTGAAGACGATGAAGACGGTGAAGACGGTGAAGACGGTGTAGACGAGGAAGACGATGAACACGATGAAGACGATGAAGACAGTGGAGACGGTGAAGACGGTGAAGACGGTGAAGACGATGAAGACGATGAAGACGGTGAAGACGATGAAGACGATGAAGACGATGAAGACGGTGAAGACGGTGAAGACGATGAAGACGATGAAGAAGGTGAAGACGGTGAAGACGGTGAAGACGATGAAAACGGTGAAGACAATGAAGACGATGAAGACGGTGAAGACGATGAAGACGATGAAGACGGTGAAGACGGTGAAGACGATGAAGACGATGAAGACGATGAAGACGATGAAGACGTTGAAGACGATGAAGACGATGAAGACGATGAAGACGGTGAAGACGGTGAAGACGATGAAGACGATGAAGACGGTGAAGACGGTGAAGACGATGAAGACGATGAGGACGATGAAGACGATGAAAGGTGTTGGTTGATATAGACAGCAGTTAAAATAAAATTGTTTCAATCTTATCGTCTCTTATACGGCCTTATTTTCGTTTCACCCAAATTGAAATTCGATGTCTCACGCTAGTTAACTCTTTTATATTCTATAGGTATAGGCATGCTTCGAAACTCAAGATAATAAAGTTTCAAATGGCAACTCTTGTCAAATGAACTTATTTTGAACTTTGTCTCATGATTGAACGAAAGATTTTTTAAAGATTTCATATAAAAAAAGTTTCACCGGCAATGAAACTCCACGCTAGGCCGAGATCCTCGCCGCTCCGGTCGAATGCGCGAGAAAACATGCTTTAATCGGCTTGGGTCCCATTGAAACGCGATTATAAACTGTAAATTTACTCTTAATTTTCTAAGACTTTCAAGTTTTTTCAACGGCATCCGCCGTCGCATCTCCTATCTTCCTCGATGACTGCTCACTTAGCGTATTAACAACTCGTTTCGATCTTATCGTCTATTTATCGAGATTAAAAGTTTTTTTTGCTTTATTCATTCCAACTTAGTTAAGGAAAAAGGGTAGATATGACCCCGCCGGCAGTCTCCGGGAAACCAAAGATTTTGGATTCCGGGCGAAGTATGGTTGCAAGACAATGAAAACGATGAAGACGGTGAAGACGATGAAGACGGTGAAGACGAACGATGAAGACTATGAATACGAAGAAGACGAACAATGAAGACGATGAAGACGAACAATGAAGACGATGAAGACGATGAAGACGATGAAGACGGTGAAGACGGTGAAGACGGTGAAGACGATGAAGACGGTGAAGACGATGAAGACGAACGATGAAGAGGATGAAGACGATGAAGACGATGAAGACGATGAAGACGGTGAAGACGGTGAAGACGATGAAGACGATGAAGACGGTGAAGACGATGAAGACGATGAAGACGGTGAAGACGGTGAAAACGATGAATACGATGAAGAGGATGAAGACGGTGAAGACGGTGAAGACGGTGAAGACGATGAAGACGATGAAGACGGTGATGTCGATGAAGACGGTTAAGACGATGAAGACGGTGAAGATGATGAAGACGATGAAGACGGTGAAGACGGTGAAGACGATGAAGACGATGAAGACGGTGAAGACGATGAAGACGATGAAGACGATGAAGACGATGAAGACGGTGAAGACGGTGAAGACGGTGAAGACGATGAAGACGATGAAGACGGTGAAGACGAACGATGAAGACGGTGAAGACGATGAAGACGGTGAAGACGATGAAGACGAACGATGAAGAGGATGAAGACGATGAAGACGATGAAGACGGTGAAAACGATGAATACGATGAAGAGGATGAAGACGGTGAAGACGGTGAAGACGATGAAGACGATGAAGACGGTGAAGACGGTGAAGACGGTGAAGACGGTGAAGACGGTAAAGACGATGAAAACGATGAAGACGGTGAAGACGATGAAGACGGTGAAGACGGTGAAGACGGTGTAGACGAGGAAGACGATGAAGACGATGAAGACGATAAAGACGGTGGAGACGGTGAAGACGGTGAAGACGGTGAAGACGATGAAGACGATGAAGACGGTGAAGACGATGAAGACGATGAAGACGATGAAGACGGTGAAGACGGTGAAGACGGTGAAGACGGTGAAGACGATGAAGACGATGAACACGGTGAAGACGAACGATGAAGACGGTGAAGACGAACGATGAAGACGATGAAGACGGGGAAGACGATGAAGACGGTGAAGACGATGAAGACGGTGAAGACGGTGAAGACGGTGAAGACGGTGAAGACGATGAAGACGATGAAGACGATGAAGACGATGAAGACGGTGAAGACGATGAAGACGATGAAGACGATGAAAACGGTGAAGACGGTGAAGACGTTGAAGACGATGAAGACGGTGAAGACGAACGATGAAGACGGTGAAGACGAACGATGAAGACGATGAAGACGGTGAAGACGATGAAGACGGTGAAGACGATGAAGACGATGAAGACGGTGAAGACGATGAAGACGATGAAGACGATGAAGACGATGAAGACGGTGAAGACGGTGAAAACGGTGAAGACGATGAAGACAATGAAGACGATGAAGACGGTGAAGACGGTGAAGACGGTGAAGACGATGAAGACGATGAAGACGGTGAAGACGGTGAAGACGATTAAGACGATGAAGACGGTGAAGACGGTGAAGACGGTGAAGACGATGAAGACGGTGAAGACGGTGAAGACGGTAAAGACGGTGAAGACGGTTAAGACGGTGAAGACGATGAAAACGATGAAGACGATGAAGACGGTGAAGACGGTGAAGACGATGAAGACGGTGAAGACGGTGAAGACGGTGAAGACGGTGAAGACGATGAAGACGATGAAGACGGTGAAGACGATGAAGACGAACGATGAAGAGGATGAAGACGATGAAGACGATGAAGACGATGAAGACGATGAAGACGATGAAGACGGTGAAGACGATGAAGACGATGAAGACGGTGAAGACGATGAAGACGATGAAGACGATGAAGACGGTGAAGACGATGAAGACAGTTAAGACGATGAAGACGGTGAAGACGGTGAAGACGATGAAGACGATGAAGACGATGAAGACGGTGAAGACGATGAAGACGGTGAAGACGATGAAGACGATGAAAAAGATGAAGACGATGAAGACGATGAAGACGATGAAGACGATGAAGACGGTGAAGACGGTGAAGACGGTGAAGACGGTGAAGACGGTGAAGACGATGAAAACGGTGAAGACAATGAAGACGATGAAGACGGTGAAGACGATGAAGACGATGAAGACGGTGAAGACGGTGAAGACGATGAAGACGATGAAGACGATGAAGACGATGAAGACGGTGAAGACGGTGAAGACGATGAAGACGATGAAGACGGTGAAGACGGTGAAGACGATGAAGACGATGAGGACGATGCAGACGGTGAAGACGATGAAGACGATGAAGACGGTGAAGACGATGAAGACGATGAAGACGGTGAAGACGGTGAAGACGGTGAAGACGGTGAAGACGGTAAAGACGATGAAAACGATGAAGACGGTGAAGACGATGAAGACGGTGAAGACGGTGAAGACGGTGTAGACGAGGAAGACGATGAAGACGATGAAGACGATGAAGACGGTGGAGACGGTGAAGACGGTGAAGACGGTGAAGACGATGAAGACGATGAAGACGGTGAAGACGATGAAGACGATGAAGACGATGAAGACGGTGAAGACGGTGAAGACGGTGAAGACGATGAAGACGATGAAGACGGTGAAGACGAACGATGAAGACGGTGAAGACGAACGATGAAGACGATGAAGACGGGGAAGACGATGAAGACGGTGAAGACGATGAAGACGGTGAAGACGGTGAAGACGGTGAAGACGGTGAAGACGATGAAGACGATGAAGACGATGAAGACGATGAAGACGGTGAAGACGATGAAGACGATGAAGACGATGAAAACGGTGAAGACGGTGAAGACGTTGAAGACGATGAAGACGGTGAAGACGAACGATGAAGACGGTGAAGACGAACGATGAAGACGATGAAGACGGTGAAGACGATGAAGACGGTGAAGACGATGAAGACGATGAAGACGGTGAAGACGATGAAGACGATGAAGACGATGAAGACGGTGGAGACGGTGAAGACGGTGAAGACGGTGAAGACGATGAAGACGATGAAGACGGTGAAGACGAACGATGAAGACGGTGAAGACGATGAAGACGATTAAGACGATGAAGACGATGAAGACGATGAAGACGATGAAGACGGTGAAGACGATGAAGACGATGAAGACGATGAAGACGATTAAGACGATGAAGACGGTGAAGACGGTGAAGACGATGAAGACGATGAAGACGGTGAAGACGGTGAAGACGATGAAGACGATGAGGACGATGAAGACGATGAAAGGTGTTGGTTGATATAGACAGCAGTTAAAATAAAATTGTTTCAATCTTATCGTCTCTTTTACGGCCTTATTTTCGTTTCACAAAAATTGAAATTCGATGTCTCACGCTAGTTAACTCTTGTATATTCTATAGGTATAGGCATGCTTCGAAACTCAAGATAATAAAGTTTCAAATGGCAACTCTTGTCAAATGAACTTATTTTGAAATTTGTCTCATGATTGAACGAAAGATTTTTTAAAGATTTCATTTTAAAAAATTTTTCACCGGCAATGAAAGTCCACGCTAGGCCGAGATCCTCGCCGCTCCGGTCGAATGCGCGAAAAAACATGCTTAAATCGGCTTGGGTCCCATTGAAACGCGATTATAAACTGTAAATTTACTTTCAAGTTTTTTCAACGGCATCCGCCGTCGCATCTCCTATCTTCCTCGATGACTGCTCACTTAGCGTATTAACAACTCGTTTCGATCTTATCGTCTATTTATCGAGATTAAAAGTTTTTTTTGCTTTATTCATTCCAACTTAGTTAAGGAAAAAGGGTAGATATGACCCCGCCGGCAGTCTCCGGGAAACCAAAGATTTTGGATTCCGGGCGAAGTATGGTTGCAAGACGATGAAAACGATGAAGACGGTGAAGACGATGAAGACGGTGAAGACGAACGATGAAGACTATGAATACGAAGAAGACGAACAATGAAGACGATGAAGACGAACAATGAAGACGATGAAGACGATGAAGACGATGAAGACGATGAAGACGGTGAAGACGGTGAAGACGGTGAAGACGAACGATGAAGAGGATGAAGACGATGAAGACGATGAAGACGATGAAGACGGTGAAGACGGTGAAGACGATGAAGACGATGAAGACGGTGAAGACGATGAAGACGATGAAGACGGTGAAGACGGTGAAAACGATGAATACGATGAAGAGGATGAAGACGGTGAAGACGGTGAAGACGATGAAGACGATGAAGACGGTGAAGTCGATGAAGACGGTTAAGACGATGAAGACGGTGAAGATGATGAAGACGATGAAGACGGTGAAGACGGTGAAGACGATGAAGACGATGCAGACGGTGAAGACGATGAAGACGATGAAGACGGTGAAGACGATGAAGACGATGAAGACGGTGAAGACGGTGAAGACGGTGAAGACGGTGAAGACGGTAAAGACGATGAAAACGATGAAGACGGTGAAGACGATGAAGACGGTGAAGACGGTGAAGACGGTGTAGACGAGGAAGACGATGAAGACGATGAAGACGATGAAGACGGTGGAGACGGTGAAGACGGTGAAGACGGTGAAGACGATGAAGACGATGAAGACGGTGAAGACGATGAAGACGATGAAGACGATGAAGACGGTGAAGACGGTGAAGACGGTGAAGACGATGAAGACGATGAAGACGGTGAAGACGAACGATGAAGACGGTGAAGACGAACGATGAAGACGATGAAGACGGGGAAGACGATGAAGACGGTGAAGACGATGAAGACGGTGAAGACGGTGAAGACGGTGAAGACGGTGAAGACGATGAAGACGATGAAGACGATGAAGACGATGAAGACGGTGAAGACGATGAAGACGATGAAGACGATGAAAACGGTGAAGACGGTGAAGACGTTGAAGACGATGAAGACGGTGAAGACGAACGATGAAGACGGTGAAGACGAACGATGAAGACGATGAAGACGGTGAAGACGATGAAGACGGTGAAGACGATGAAGACGATGAAGACGGTGAAGACGATGAAGACGATGAAGACGATGAAGACGGTGGAGACGGTGAAGACGGTGAAGACGGTGAAGACGATGAAGACGATGAAGACGGTGAAGACGAACGATGAAGACGGTGAAGACGATGAAGACGATTAAGACGATGAAGACGATGAAGACGATGAAGACGATGAAGACGGTGAAGACGATGAAGACGATGAAGACGATGAAGACGATTAAGACGATGAAGACGGTGAAGACGGTGAAGACGATGAAGACGATGAAGACGGTGAAGACGGTGAAGACGATGAAGACGATGAGGACGATGAAGACGATGAAAGGTGTTGGTTGATATAGACAGCAGTTAAAATAAAATTGTTTCAATCTTATCGTCTCTTTTACGGCCTTATTTTCGTTTCACAAAAATTGAAATTCGATGTCTCACGCTAGTTAACTCTTGTATATTCTATAGGTATAGGCATGCTTCGAAACTCAAGATAATAAAGTTTCAAATGGCAACTCTTGTCAAATGAACTTATTTTGAAATTTGTCTCATGATTGAACGAAAGATTTTTTAAAGATTTCATTTTAAAAAATTTTTCACCGGCAATGAAAGTCCACGCTAGGCCGAGATCCTCGCCGCTCCGGTCGAATGCGCGAAAAAACATGCTTAAATCGGCTTGGGTCCCATTGAAACGCGATTATAAACTGTAAATTTACTTTCAAGTTTTTTCAACGGCATCCGCCGTCGCATCTCCTATCTTCCTCGATGACTGCTCACTTAGCGTATTAACAACTCGTTTCGATCTTATCGTCTATTTATCGAGATTAAAAGTTTTTTTTGCTTTATTCATTCCAACTTAGTTAAGGAAAAAGGGTAGATATGACCCCGCCGGCAGTCTCCGGGAAACCAAAGATTTTGGATTCCGGGCGAAGTATGGTTGCAAGACGATGAAAACGATGAAGACGGTGAAGACGATGAAGACGATGAAGACGATGAAGACGGTGAAGACGATGAAGACGGTGAAGACGATGAAGACGATGAAGACGATGAAGACGATGAAGACGATGAAGACGATGAAGACGATGAAGACGGTGAAGACGGTGAAGACGGTGAAGACGGTGAAGACGATGAAAACGGTGAAGACAATGAAGACGATGAAGACGGTGAAGACGATGAAGACGATGAAGACGGTGAAGACGGTGAAGACGATGAAGACGATGAAGACGATGAAGACGATGAAGACGGTGAAGACGGTGAAGACGATGAAGACGATGAAGACGGTGAAGACGGTGAAGACGATGAAGACGATGAGGACGATGAAGACGATGAAAGGTGTTGGTTGATATAGACAGCAGTTAAAATAAAATTGTTTCAATCTTATCGTCTCTTTTACGGCCTTATTTTCGTTTCACAAAAATTGAAATTCGATGTCTCACGCTAGTTAACTCTTGTATATTCTATAGGTATAGGCATGCTTCGAAACTCAAGATAATAAAGTTTCAAATGGCAACTCTTGTCAAATGAACTTATTTTGAAATTTGTCTCATGATTGAACGAAAGATTTTTTAAAGATTTCATTTTAAAAAATTTTTCACCGGCAATGAAAGTCCACGCTAGGCCGAGATCCTCGCCGCTCCGGTCGAATGCGCGAAAAAACATGCTTAAATCGGCTTGGGTCCCATTGAAACGCGATTATAAACTGTAAATTTACTTTCAAGTTTTTTCAACGGCATCCGCCGTCGCATCTCCTATCTTCCTCGATGACTGCTCACTTAGCGTATTAACAACTCGTTTCGATCTTATCGTCTATTTATCGAGATTAAAAGTTTTTTTTGCTTTATTCATTCCAACTTAGTTAAGGAAAAAGGGTAGATATGACCCCGCCGGCAGTCTCCGGGAAACCAAAGATTTTGGATTCCGGGCGAAGTATGGTTGCAAGACGATGAAAACGATGAAGACGGTGAAGACGATGAAGACGAACGATGAAGACTATGAATACGAAGAAGACGAACAATGAAGACGATGAAGACGAACAATGAAGACGATGAAGACGATGAAGACGATGAAGACGATGAAGACGGTGAAGACGGTGAAGACGGTGAAGACGAACGATGAAGAGGATGAAGACGATGAAGACGATGAAGACGATGAAGACGGTGAAGACGGTGAAGACGATGAAGACGATGAAGACGGTGAAGACGATGAAGACGATGAAGACGGTGAAGACGGTGAAAACGATGAATACGATGAAGAGGATGAAGACGGTGAAGACGGTGAAGACGATGAAGACGATGAAGACGGTGAAGTCGATGAAGACGGTTAAGACGATGAAGACGGTGAAGATGATGAAGACGATGAAGACGGTGAAGACGGTGAAGACGATGAAGACGATGCAGACGGTGAAGACGATGAAGACGATGAAGACGGTGAAGACGATGAAGACGATGAAGACGGTGAAGACGGTGAAGACGGTGAAGACGGTGAAGACGGTAAAGACGATGAAAACGATGAAGACGGTGAAGACGATGAAGACGGTGAAGACGGTGAAGACGGTGTAGACGAGGAAGACGATGAAGACGATGAAGACGATGAAGACGGTGGAGACGGTGAAGACGGTGAAGACGGTGAAGACGATGAAGACGATGAAGACGGTGAAGACGATGAAGACGATGAAGACGATGAAGACGGTGAAGACGGTGAAGACGGTGAAGACGATGAAGACGATGAAGACGGTGAAGACGAACGATGAAGACGGTGAAGACGAACGATGAAGACGATGAAGACGGGGAAGACGATGAAGACGGTGAAGACGATGAAGACGGTGAAGACGGTGAAGACGGTGAAGACGGTGAAGACGATGAAGACGATGAAGACGATGAAGACGATGAAGACGGTGAAGACGATGAAGACGATGAAGACGATGAAAACGGTGAAGACGGTGAAGACGTTGAAGACGATGAAGACGGTGAAGACGAACGATGAAGACGGTGAAGACGAACGATGAAGACGATGAAGACGGTGAAGACGATGAAGACGGTGAAGACGATGAAGACGATGAAGACGGTGAAGACGATGAAGACGATGAAGACGATGAAGACGATGAAGACGGTGAAGACGGTGAAAACGGTGAAGACGATGAAGACAATGAAGACGATGAAGACGGTGAAGACGGTGAAGACGGTGAAGACGATGAAGACGATGAAGACGGTGAAGACGGTGAAGACGATTAAGACGATGAAGACGGTGAAGACGGTGAAGACGGTGAAGACGATGAAGACGGTGAAGACGGTGAAGACGGTAAAGACGGTGAAGACGGTTAAGACGGTGAAGACGATGAAAACGATGAAGACGATGAAGACGGTGAAGACGGTGAAGACGATGAAGACGGTGAAGACGATGAAGACGAACGATGAAGAGGATGAAGACGATGAAGACGATGAAGACGATGAAAACGGTGAAGACGGTGAAGACGTTGAAGACGATGAAGACGGTGAAGACGAACGATGAAGACGGTGAAGACGAACGATGAAGACGATGAAGACGGTGAAGACGATGAAGACGGTGAAGACGATGAAGACGATGAAGACGGTGAAGACGATGAAGACGATGAAGACGATGAAGACGATGAAGACGGTGAAGACGGTGAAAACGGTGAAGACGATGAAGACAATGAAGACGATGAAGACGGTGAAGACGGTGAAGACGGTGAAGACGATGAAGACGATGAAGACGGTGAAGACGGTGAAGACGATTAAGACGATGAAGACGGTGAAGACGGTGAAGACGGTGAAGACGATGAAGACGGTGAAGACGGTGAAGACGGTAAAGACGGTGAAGACGGTTAAGACGGTGAAGACGATGAAAACGATGAAGACGATGAAGACGGTGAAGACGGTGAAGACGATGAAGACGGTGAAGACGATGAAGACGAACGATGAAGAGGATGAAGACGATGAAGACGATGAAGACGATGAAGACGATGAAGACGATGAAGACGGTGAAGACGATGAAGACGATGAAGACGGTGAAGACGATGAAGACGATGAAGACGGTGAAGACGGTGAAAACGATGAAGACGATGAAGACGATGAAGACGATGAAGACGGTGAAGACGATGAAGACGATGAAGACGATGAAGACGGTGAAGACGATGAAGACGGTTAAGACGATGAAGACGGTGAAGACGGTGAAGACGATGAAGACGATGAAGACGATGAAGACGGTGAAGACGATGAAGACGGTGAAGACGATGAAGACGATGAAGACGATGAAGACGATGAAGACGATGAAGACGATGAAGACGATGAAGACGGTGAAGACGGTGAAGACGGTGAAGACGGTGAAGACGGTGAAGACGATGAAAACGGTGAAGACAATGAAGACGATGAAGACGGTGAAGACGATGAAGACGATGGAGACGGTGAAGACGGTGAAGACGATGAAGACGATGAAGACGATGAAGACGATGAAGACGGTGAAGACGGTGAAGACGATGAAGACGATGAAGACGGTGAAGACGATGAAGACGGTGGAGACGGTGAAGACGGTGAAGACGGTGAAGACGATGAAGACGATGAAGACGGTGAAGACGATGAAGACGATGAAGACGATGAAGACGGTGAAGACGGTGAAGACGGTGAAGACGATGAAGACGATGAAGACGGTGAAGACGAACGATGAAGACGGTGAAGACGAACGATGAAGACGATGAAGACGGGGAAGACGATGAAGACGGTGAAGACGATGAAGACGGTGAAGACGGTGAAGACGGTGAAGACGGTGAAGACGATGAAGACGATGAAGACGATGAAGACGATGAAGACGGTGAAGACGATGAAGACGATGAAGACGAACGATGAAGACGGTGAAGACGAACGATGAAGACGATGAAGACGATGAAGACGGTGAAGACGATGAAGACGATGAAGACGGTGAAGACGATGAAGACGATGAAGACGATGAAGACGATGAAGACGGTGAAGACGGTGAAAACGGTGAAGACGATGAAGACAATGAAGACGATGAAGACGGTGAAGACGGTGAAGACGGTGAAGACGATGAAGACGATGAAGACGGTGAAGACGGTGAAGACGATTAAGACGATGAAGACGGTGAAGACGGTGAAGACGGTGAAGACGGTGAAGACGATGAAAACGGTGAAGACAATGAAGACGATGAAGACGGTGAAGACGATGAAGACGATGAAGACGGTGAAGACGGTGAAGACGATGAAGACGATGAAGACGATGAAGACGATGAAGACGGTGAAGACGGTGAAGACGATGAAGACGATGAAGACGGTGAAGACGATGAAGACGGTGGAGACGGTGAAGACGGTGAAGACGGTGAAGACGATGAAGACGATGAAGACGGTGAAGACGATGAAGACGATGAAGACGATGAAGACGGTGAAGACGGTGAAGACGGTGAAGACGATGAAGACGATGAAGACGGTGAAGACGAACGATGAAGACGGTGAAGACGAACGATGAAGACGGGGAAGACGATGAAGACGGTGAAGACGATGAAGACGGTGAAGACGGTGAAGACGGTGAAGACGGTGAAGACGATGAAGACGATGAAGACGATGAAGACGATGAAGACGGTGAAGACGATGAAGACGATGAAGACGATGAAAACGGTGAAGACGGTGAAGACGTTTAAGACGATGAAGACGGTGAAGACGAACGATGAAGACGATGAAGACGGTGAAGACGATGAAGACGGTGAAGACGATGAAGACGATGAAGACGGTGAAGACGATGAAGACGATGAAGACGATGAAGACGATGAAGACGGTGAAGACGGTGAAAACGGTGAAGACGATGAAGACAATGAAGACGATGAAGACGGTGAAGACGGTGAAGACGGTGAAGACGATGAAGACGATGAAGACGGTGAAGACGGTGAAGACGATTAAGACGATGAAGACGGTGAAGACGGTGAAGACGGTGAAGACGATGAAGACGGTGAAGACGGTGAAGACGGTAAAGACGGTGAAGACGGTTAAGACGGTGAAGACGATGAAAACGATGAAGACGATGAAGACGGTGAAGACGGTGAAGACGATGAAGACGGTGAAGACGGTGAAGACGGTGAAGACGGTGAAGACGATGAAGACGATGAAGACGGTGAAGACGATGAAGACGAACGATGAAGAGGATGAAGACGATGAAGACGATGAAGACGATGAAGACGATGAAGACGATGAAGACGGTGAAGACGATGAAGACGATGAAGACGGTGAAGACGATGAAGACGATGAAGACGGTGAAGACGGTGAAAACGATGAAGACGATGAAGACGATGAAGACGGTGAAGACGGTGAAGACGATGAAGACGATGAAGACGGTGAAGACGATGAAGACGGTTAAGACGATGAAGACGGTGAAGACGGTGAAGACGATGAAGACGATGAAGACGATGAAGACGGTGAAGACGATGAAGACGGTGAAGACGATGAAGACGATGAAGACGATGAAGACGATGAAGACGATGAAGACGATGAAGACGATGAAGACGGTGAAGACGGTGAAGACGGTGAAGACGGTGAAGACGGTGAAGACGATGAAAACGGTGAAGACAATGAAGACGATGAAGACGGTGAAGACGATGAAGACGATGAAGACGATGAAGACGGTGAAGACGATGAAGACGATGAAGACGATGAAGACGATGAAGACGGTGAAGACGGTGAAGACGATGAAGACGATGAGGACGATGAAGACGATGAAAGGTGTTGGTTGATATAGACCGCAGTTAAAATAAAATTGTTTCAATCTTATCGTCTCTTTTACGGCCTTATTTTCGTTTCACAAAAATTGAAATTCGATGTCTCACGCTAGTTAACTCTTGTATATTCTATAGGTATAGGCATGCTTCGAAACTCAAGATAATAAAGTTTCAAATGGCAACTCTTGTCAAATGAACTTATTTTGAAATTTGTCTCATGATTGAACGAAAGATTTTTTAAAGATTTCATTTAAAAAAAATTTTCACCGGCAATGAAAGTCCACGCTAGGCCGAGATCCTCGCCGCTCCGGTCGAATGCGCGAAAAAACATGCTTAAATCGGCTTGGGTCCCATTGAAACGCGATTATAAACTGTAAATTTACTTTCAAGTTTTTTCAACGGCATCCGCCGTCGCATCTCCTATCTTCCTCGATGACTGCTCACTTAGCGTATTAACAACTCGTTTCGATCTTATCGTCTATTTATCGAGATTAAAAGTTTTTTTTGCTTTATTCACCCCAACTTAGTTAAGGAAAAAGGGTAGATATGACCCCGCGGGCAGTCTTCGGGAAACAAAGATTTTGGATTCCGGGGGAAGTATGGTTGCAAGACGATGAAGACGATGAAGACGGTGAAGACTATGAAGACGGTGAAGACGGTGAAGACGATGAAGACGGTGAAGACTATGAAGACGGTGAAGACGGTGAAGACGATGAAGACGGTGAAGACGAACGATGAAGACGATGAAGACTATGAATACGAAGAAGACGAACAATGAAGACGATGAAGACGAACAATGAAGACGATGAAGACGATGAAGACGATGAAGACGATGAAGACGGTGAAGACGGTGAAGACGGTGAAGACGATGAAGACGGTGAAGACGATGAAGACGATGAAGACGGTGAAGACGGTGAAAACGATGAAGACGATGAAGAGGATGAAGACGGTGAAGACGGTGAAGACGGTGAAGACGGTGAAGACGAACGATGAAGACGATGAAGACGGTGGAGACGATGAAGACGGTGAAGACGATGAAGACGGTGGAGACGGTGAAGACGATGAAGACGGTGAAGACGATGAAGACGATGAAGACGGTGAAGACAATGAAGACGATGAAGACGATGAAGACGATGAAGACGGTGGAGACGGTGAAGACGGTGAAGACGGTGAAGACGATGAAGACGATGAAGACGGTGAAGACGAACGATGAAGACGGTGAAGACGATGAAGACGATTAAGACGATGAAGACGATGAAGACGATGAAGACGATGAAGACGGTGAAGACGATGAAGAAGATGAAGACGATGAAGACGATTAAGACGATGAAGACGGTGAAGACGGTGAAGACGATGAAGACGATGAAGACGGTGAAGACGGTGAAGACGATGAAGACGATGAGGACGATGAAGACGATGAAAGGTGTTGGTTGATATAGACAGCAGTTAAAATAAAATTGTTTCAATCTTATCGTCTCTTTTACGGCCTTATTTTCGTTTCACAAAAATTGAAATTCGATGTCTCACGCTAGTTAACTCTTGTATATTCTATAGGTATAGGCATGCTTCGAAACTCAAGATAATAAAGTTTCAAATGGCAACTCTTGTCAAATGAACTTATTTTGAAATTTGTCTCATGATTGAACGAAAGATTTTTTAAAGATTTCATTTTAAAAAATTTTTCACCGGCAATGAAAGTCCACGCTAGGCCGAGATCCTCGCCGCTCCGGTCGAATGCGCGAAAAAACATGCTTAAATCGGCTTGGGTCCCATTGAAACGCGATTATAAACTGTAAATTTACTTTCAAGTTTTTTCAACGGCATCCGCCGTCGCATCTCCTATCTTCCTCAATGACTGCTCACTTAGCGTATTAACAACTCGTTTCGATCTTATCGTCTATTTATCGAGATTAAAAGTTTTTTTTGCTTTATTCACCCCAACTTAGTTAAGGAAAAAGGGTAGATATGACCCCGCGGGCAGTCTTCGGGAAACAAAGATTTTGGATTCCGGGGGAAGTATGGTTGCAAGACGATGAAGACGATGAAGACGGTGAAGACTATGAAGACGGTGAAGACGGTGAAGACGATGAAGACGGTGAAGACTATGAAGACGGTGAAGACGGTGAAGACGATGAAGACGGTGAAGACGAACGATGAAGACGATGAAGACTATGAATACGAAGAAGACGAACAATGAAGACGATGAAGACGAACAATGAAGAC
>OX030965.1:8118805-8128805 GCA_943735955.1 Piscicola geometra | reverse complement strand
TTTAATTTGTTTGTTTAAAAAAAAGTTATACCTATTTTAAAATTTAAAAAGAACACATTTTTTGTACTGTTTTTACGTCAGAATCTATAAGCAATTCACGGCCCCCTCACAAAACAGAAATATTGTTTTTTTGTCATAACTTTTGTTTTTTCTTCCTATATTGTTGAAAATCACTAGTTTTATTTAATTTGATACAAGGAATCAGAATTAAAAGTTAAAAGAATTATATCTTTCAAAATGACAAAGTTATTAACATTTTAAAAGCTTCACTTATGGAAGAAATCAACCTTTACAGTAGTTTATTCTTTTTAATTATTATATACTTTTTTTTAAATTGAAACGCTCAAATTGTAGATTTTGATTTACTGATTTTAAATACGTTAACCAAATTTTAATTTATTTGTTTAAAAAAAAGTTATACGTATTTTAACTTAATAACTTAACAATTTTGTGTCAAGTCGAAAGCATGTACACTTTAACATCTATTTCGTATACTTAAAAAATGTTTTTTCAAAACTTTTTTTACAGAATTTTATTGAGTATAACTTATACTTTTTCAATAACTTTCTTAAGTAAAAACTATCTTTTTTGATTCCCGAATTACTAATTTTAGAGCTTTGCCTCGAGTTTTCTGGCTTCTCACTTAATATTTATTCAACTTAAGAAAAATATAATGATAGATTATTTAAAGACGAATCTAATTATGTATAATTCAATATTATACGTAATTTTTTGGTTAGCGAAATAAGAAATGAATAAGTACGTATAAAAAGTAGCAGTCCCTAAATTATAGCTTTTTACTGTTACGCTAGATTCAAGGGATATTTTGATTAAAATCCTTTTATTTGAAAGCTTACATAATATATAATTTATTTATAAAATACTCATTTAAAGGATAATGAAATTGTCTTTCATGCACTTGCTTTTTTATTTCGATAGAATTACGCATAACTTAAATTTTAAGACTTTTCTATAATTTTACTGTAAAACGTCACTTTTGCTCATTAGCATAAGTCGATTGGGGTTGCTAATCATATACAAACGCTACATTGATGACATACATAATTATCAGCAACATAGACTCTACCACATACTCCGACAATGAAAACTTCATCTCAACACTCTCACACGACCTTAACTCATGCATCCTCAACATCAAAGTCGAACTCACACACAGTCCCACCACAACAACCTTCCTTGACCTCCAAATCACACTGAGGAACAAAACCATCTCAACAAGAATACACATAAAACCCACCAATACATTTTCTCTCCTACACAAAAGTTCAAACCATCCTCCCCACACATTCAAAAGCATCTGCTCATCCTCCTTCATTCGTTTTAGACGCCTCTCTACCCATAACCACGACTACATACAAACATCAAAACCCTTCATCAAATCATTATCAAACAAAGGCTACAGCTCCACCACTCTAAAACGATTAATGAAAAAACATCTTACCCACACACACACAAACACCAACAACAATAATTCCGACCCTAAAACCCATATCCTTCCATTATACTCCAATAGCAATCACACCCTTCTTACAAAAATTCAACAAACTATCAAAAACACCATACTTCTTAACACAAAAAGACCAATCAATGCCTTTGAGGTTGGCAGACCCTTAGGCCGCCTCCTCCACCCTTGAAGATCATCATCTCTTCTTCCACCCTTGAAGATCATCATCCTATCCTCCCACACTCCCTCCCATACACTCCCCCAACCTTCAGGAGCACTGGACGGACAATACGGCGCCAAAACTTCCCTTCCTCTCCCTCTTCCTAACACTCTCAAAAAACCCCCACAATCCTAACCCTAACCCTAACCCTAACCCTAACCCTAACCCTAACCCTACGCCAATTTTTTTACTTTTATTATTCTTTCCAAAAAAAACCTAACCCTAACCCTAACTCTTTCGCTTTATGCGTAGCGTCTTTAATAATGGAAATTCGTTTTAAATTTCAATGCAATTACTATTTTTAGTGCGTAAAGGCAATAACTTATGGCACTGGCTATGGGTCCATAACTTAGTAAGTTGTGTGCTGTAAAACAGTGACTAGTTCATTGCTAGCATAACAATGAAGCAATAAGTCATGCGAGCAAACTTGCTGTTTCAATGCAATGCCATTCGCATGTCTCACATTGCACTAGATTGCCTTCAGAAAGTTGCCACAACAACAAAGTTTTCCATGCAATGAAGCTGTTCATCTGCGCATGTCTGCAATATCTGTCAATCGCCTGTGTATTCCCTGCGTCTGGAGAGCTGGCAGATTTGAAAGGGTCAGAGAAATGCACTTCGGCTCAATTGATTCTATGAAATGACTATCAGATTCCTTGTACCGTATTTTGCATGATTCAGCTGCAAGACGTATCCTAGATTCCGGACTGCATCACCTCCAGGAGTCAAGTGTTGTCTGTGTGTGTGGCCACCAAAAAGGAAGAAAGAGTATTGGATGCGATCGTCAAGGAATACGACAAGGAGGTGGAGTAGTACAAATAATAATAATAAAAAGAATAATGAATAATTATAATTAAAATGTAAGCCGACTGACCCCCTCGAAGGTTTCGATATGGGCACGTGTGGCAGCAGACGCTTACTGCTCCAAGAACATCAGGCCTCCTACAAATGAAAGTGGTGGTGATCATGGTGGTAGTGGTGAGGATCATAGTGGTGGTGATAGTGGTGGTGGCGACAGGAGGCGAGAGGGCACAAAGGTCGACATTCAGGTGTCGGCGAGGACGCTCAAGGGTTTCTGCACCACGTTGCAGAAGAATGCTCTGAGCTTCTACGTCAAGATTGGAGACCTGGAAAGGTGATGATGATGAGGGTGATGATGATGGTGAGGATGATGATGATGGTGAAGATTACGATGCCTAATGAATATATTTTATTGAACCACTTTTGCAGTTTGATTCAACATTTGAATATAATTGGCATTTCGATAAAAGACTGAATGCATTGCTCCAGTCGACCAATTCAACTGCAGAGAAGTCATTAAAGTTTCGGAACTCAATGAGTCGGGAAAAGAGAGACGTAAGGTGAAACTGATGAATGACGCAGGTAAAAGACAAAAAGTTCTCAACTATTTGCTGGGCGTATATCCTAAATGGGAAGAGGTGTGTGTGTGTGTGTGTGTGTGTGTGTGTGTGTGTGTGTGTGTGTGTGTGTGTGTGTGTGTGTGTGTGTGTGTGTGTGTGTGTGTGTGTGTGTGTGTGTGTGTGTGGATGTGTGTGTGTGTGTGTGTGTGTGTGTGTGTGTGTGTGTGTGTGTGTGTGTGTGTGTGTGTGTGTGTGTGTGTGTGTGTGTGTGTGTGTGTGTGTGTGTGTGTGTGTGTGTGTGTGTGTGTGTGTGTGTGTGTGTGTGTGTGTGTGTGTGTGTGTGTGTGTGTGTGTGTGTGTGTGTGTGTGTGTGTGTGTGTGTGTGTGTGTGTGTGTGTGTGTGTGTGTGTGTGTGTGTGTGTGTGTGTGTGTGTGTGTGTGTGTGTGTGTGTGTGTGTGTGTGTGTGTGTGTGTGTGTGTGTGTGTGTGTGTGTGTGTGTGTGTGTGTGTGTGTGTGTGTGTGTGTGTGTGTGTGTGTGTGTGTGTGTGTGTGTGTGTGTGTGTGTGTGTGTGTGTGTGTGTGTGTGTGTGTGTGTGTGTGTGTGTGTGTGTGTGTGTGTGTGTGTGTGTGTGTGTGTGCGTATGTGTGTTTGTGTGTGTGTGTGTGTGTGTGTGTGTATTTCTGAGAAAAACACACTCACAGCTAGAGGAATGGCTGATTACTCTCCAAGTACTTTTTCCTCGCCTGCTCTCGTTGCAGGTCATCGGAAAGACCTTCGAAGAAAGGAACCTCTATGTGCTGAAGGTAGCATGGCGCTGTTGCAAGCGATGCAGCTCGGACGCGGCCATTATTGCAAGAGCTTAAACGAATCTCATTTCATAACCTCGCAGATTAAAGCTCCACTCTTAGATGCTAAAATACCTAAATCATCCTCATCATCATCAACGACTCCAGTGATGTGGGTAGATGCAGGCATGCATGCGAGAGAGTGGGTAACGGTGTCAACCGCTGTCTTCTTCATTACTCAGGCACCAATAACTCTTCATAGTCACCTCTTTCTTACATCCGAGCTCGATTTTAAATTTTCATTTTAACTCCGAAATTGTATCAAGATGAGTATTCAGCGTTGTTCGGAATGTAACACGCATAGCTTCGTTAACTACTTTGCAGGTCTTGAAGATTTTGACGAAAACGAATGCAACAAACAACACAAGCAGCTCACTGCAAGAAATTGACAAAAACAAATTTTCAATCAATACCAACCCCAACAACAACATCAACAACGACGACAACACCAACATCAACAACGACGACAACAACAGCATCAACAACGACGAGACACACCTGCACAGACTGGTAGGCAGTGTTGAGTGGCATATAGCACCAGTCCTCAATCCTGACGGATACCACTTCTCGCACTCCTCCACCACGGTATCACTATCAGCACCATTCTACTCAATCATCATCATCTCCATCTTCACAATCACCATCATCTCCATCTTCACAATCACCATCATCTCCATCTTCTACCATTACCGTCACAGGCTCGTCTTTGGAGGAAGAACAGGTCTCTGAGGAGCAGTGGCTTCAGCAGTCGCTACCGAATGCAGTGCTACGGAGCCGACCTGAACAGAAACTTCGACTTCAAATGGGGCGAAGGTGGCCACTTTGTTCTTCTCAAGTCTTTTCAATTGGACAATGGCATTGTTTAGGGCAAAGAAAGTAAATTTCCAAGCGATTAACTCTTTCAAAAACAGTTTAGTAAGTTTTCAAAACTCTCGTATTTATGAGTCTCATCCACCACAATCTCCAACCATTACGACCATCAATACCACCACCAAAACCACCACAACAACCAAAACTACCAACATAACCATAACAACAAAAACCATAAAAATGCCCAACAACCACAATCACCACCATAAAAAAAACACAAAAACAACCCCCACCACAACCACAAAACCACCAAAACCACAACAACCACCCAAACAACTGCCACAATTCCCACCATCCCCCCCATCAATGCCACCAACATCAATACCACAACTACCAAGATAACCACAACAACAACCACCACCACTGCCACAACAACTGCCACAACAACTGCCACAGCAATTGCTCGAACCATCAATACTGCCACAACCATCACAACTGCCACAACAACCACAACAACTGCCACAACAACTGCCACAACAACTGCCACAAAAACTGCCACAACAACTGCCACAACCACAACAACTGCCACAACCACAACAACTGTCACAACAACAACCATCACAACTGCCACAACAACCCTAACAACTGCCACCACAACTGCCACAACAACTGCCACAACAACTGCCACAACAACTGCCACAACAACTGCCACAACCACAACAACTGCCACAACAACAACCATCACAACTGCCACAACAACTGTCACAACCACAACCACAACAACTGTCACAACAACAACCATCACAACCCTAACAACTGCCACCACAACTGCCACAACAACTGCCACAACCACAACAACTGCCACAACCACAACAACTGCCACAACCACAACAACTGTCACAACAACAACCATCACAACTGCCACAACAACTGCCACAACAACTGCCACGACCACAACAACTGCCACAACAACTGCCACAACAACTGCCACAACAACCCTAACAACTGCCACAACAACCCTAACAACTGCCACAACAACCCTAACAACTGCCACAACAACCCTAACAACTGCCACCACAACTGCCACAACAACTGCCACAACAACTGCCACAATAACTGCCACAACAACTGCCACAACAACTGCCACAACAACTGCCACGACCACAACAACTGCCACAACAACTGCCACAACAACTGCCACAACAACTGCCTCAACAACTGCCACAACCACAACAACTGTCACAACAACTGCCCCAACAACTGCCACAGCAACTGCTCTAACCATCAATACTGCCACAACCATCACAACTGCCACAACAACCACAACAACTGCCACCACAACTTCCACAACAACTGCCACAGCAACTGCCACAACAACTGCCACAACCACAACAACTGCCACAACAACTGCCACAACAACTGTCACAACAACTGTCACAACCACAACCACAACAACTGCCACAACAACTGCCACAGCAACTGCTCCAACCATCAATACTGCCACAACCATCACAACTGCCACAACAACTGCCACAACAACTGCCACAACCACAACAACTGTCACAACAACTACCGCATACCCACAACCTCCACGCGGTGCGGTGGGGAGCGCTTGCGCCTCAAATGTGGGTACTTTCGGCCACCCTGCCAGGGCAGACTCTGCAAGTCAGCCCAGGAGACAACAAACTCATTTCTGGACAGACTGCCCAGCCCTGGAACACAAGAGAACTGACTCAAGAGCCTGGCAGGGCAGCGCAGCTGGACGAGACTATCTTCCCCAGACTGCTGAACAACACAACGAAATACAACAACAACAACAACTGTCACAACAACAACCATCACAACTGCCACAACAACTGCCACAACCACAACCACAACAACTGTCACAACGACCATCACAAAAACCATCACAACTGCCACAACAACTGCCACAACAACTGCCACAACAACCACCACGACCACAGTGGCGGCGTCGAAAGAGCCTTGCTTTGAGACGTACCAGGGAGAAAACGCTTCATCTGAGAAGGAGACGCAGGCACTGATGAGTCACTGGGAGAAAGAACAAGGTTGAATGATGATGATGATGATTGTGATGAGAATGATGATGGTGATGACGATGGCGATGATGATGATGATGATGATGATGATGATGATGATGATGATGATGCTGATGATGATGATGATGATGATGATGATGATGATGATGATGATGATGATGATGATGATGATGATGATGATGATGGTGTGCAACGAAGGTCGTCTGAAGGGCTGGATGACGCTGCACAGTTACGGGCAAATGCTGATGACGGGGTGGGCGTATGCAGACATGCCAGCCACCGCTCAGTCTAACCTAACGGTCAGTAAGCAGCGAAAGTTACTTTCATCGTTCAGGAAAAGTTGTGAAAAAGTCGATTTGTGAGATAATGCAAATATATCATTGTGTGATCGTATTCCCCTTTAGGGGTGCCTTTGTACGCATCTAGTGCATCACGCACACACACACACACACGCACACATACACACACACACTCACACACACACAAACAAACAGTTATCGGTGGTGCGAAAGGCGAGTGATGCGATCAGAAGCTACAGTGGTGAAGAATACGTGCCAGGCAGTCCTCCCAATGTTCTATGTCCGTACTTGGACACACACACACACACACACACACACAAAACACACACACAAACACACACACACACACACAAACACACACACACACACACAGACGCCTACTCCGGGGGCTCGGGAGACTGGGTGAGAGAGAACATCAAAGGACTCAAGCACGCATACGACGTGGAGCTGCGCGACAAGGGAGACTACGGCTTCCTCTTGCCCGTCTCTTCAGCCCTGCCGACCGCCAGCGAGGCGTGGAAGGCGCTTGTGGTGCTGCTGTCGCATGTGGTTGCTGATGCCTCTGAAGAGTCTGTCGCTAGTCGAAGGCCTGAGTGAATGCAGCTGTGGCCTTTGACAATACTACTACCACTACTACTAATACTAGTACTACTACTACTAATACTAGTACTACTATAGCGTTTCTAATAGTTCCCAATGTTTAACTGATCTTTGAGTCTCAGTTTGCAGCTTTTGATTTGTTAACTTGTGCCCACAAAAAGTGAAAAAGCTCGCATGCAGCTATTCAATGTTTAATGAGATAGAGAAGTGATTTAAAGCTCAATTTCTCTTTATGAGATGACTTGGCTGTTTTCGACAGTCGATGATGCCAGTTTCTTTTTCATGTGAATGCCAAAATTGGCTTCATCGTGTTGGCAACACTCGGTGTTCCTGGTGGCGTCTCCGTATGTCTTTCCATACTGGAAGAGCATCACTGGAATGAAGAGTTCATCAGTGTAATTAATGACTGATAAAACAGCAAGCCCTACAACTACATCATCAGCGCAATCATCCCGATTCATCATCATCAGCGCGATCATCACAAAATACCGTCATCAGCGCCATCATCCCGATTCATCATCATCAGCTACCTGGCACGACCCCAGTGTAGCGAGGCACCATTCCATCCTTGAGGTAGATGCGGTAATTCTTCTTTGCTGGCATGCACACCTCCGTGTCAGCTCTGCATGCAGGTATCCAGAAGGGCGGTCGTAGTAGTAGTAGTAGTAGTAGTAGTAGTAGTAGTAGTAGGAGTAGTAGTAGTAGTAGTAGTAGTAGTAGTAGTAGTAGTAGTAGTAGTAGTAGTAGTAGTAGTAGTAGTAGTAGTAGTAGTAGTAGTAGTAGTAGTAGTAGTAGTAGTAGTAGTAGTAGTAGTAGTAGTAGTAGTAGCAGGTAGTAGTAGTAGTAGTAGTAGTAGTAGTAGTAGTAGTAGTAGTAGTAGTAGTAGTAGTAGTAGTAGCAGGTAGTAGTAGTAGTAGTAGTAGTAGTAGTAGTAGTAGTAGTAGTAGTAGTAGTAGTAGTAGTAGTAGTAGTAGTAGTAGTAGTAGTAGTAGTAGTAGTAGTAGTAGTAGTAGTAGTAGTAGTAGTAGTAGTAGTAGTAGTAGTAGTAGTAGTAGTAGTAGTAGTAGTAGTAGTAGTAGTAGTAGTAGTAGTAGTAGTAGTAATACAAGCAGTAATAGTAGAACAGCACAGAACACTGACCCGGCTCTGAACCTTGAGGGCTCACTGTTCAGCTGCACTCGGGGATTGTCGAGGCGTTCTGTGGAAGGTGCAGTCTTAGTTTGCAGCACCGAAGGCACACACGCCACAACAGTTTCTCAACAGAAAGTTGATCTTCTCACCTTGGTAGTACTGCTGGTAGCAGTCAAATGTGGCGAGTCCGAAGGCTGCTTCTCGGTGGAAGGGCATGCCGATGGACTCGCTGAGAGCTTTCGTGCGGGGCAGCCAGCCCATGTAGCCCACTATGGGAGCCTCCTGCGGGTAAATCCTGCCTGAGTGTGGTGATGGCGCTCAGTATCATCATCAGAACACCCTGTTTCTTTCTTCTCAAAAACAGCGTCTCACTTGGGTGACCACAGAGTTGCATGTCGACTGCACTTTTCTTCAGGGCGACTGACACGTCCTTCTCACACTTGATCGCCTTCATGCATGGCTGCTTCCTCCTGCTTTCCTGCCACCAGTGATTCCATACTTTCACTTCTACTCCATGCTTCTACTCCAATCACCCATTCATTTCGTCTGCTTCTGCTTTCCTTTGCCATCACTCCTTGCCACCCCCCACCTTGATCTCTTGCAGATACTTTTCCATCTCCTTCTTGTAGTGGATTTGGTTTTCGAGGGCTTTGAAATTGCCTTTGTGGAACGTCACCCCGAGGGAGTTTGTCACGTACTTCGGAATAAAGCCTGTTGAGATGATGATGATAATGATGCCGTTAATAAAGATCGTTTATCCCACTTGGCGCAAAAGTTTAATTATTCTTTTCATCAACAAGCACGCCCTCAAACCTCATGCCCACAGTACAATCCACAAAAGTCCTTCCATCCAAGTGCCTTCCACACCCACCTCCGTAGCCAGGGGGCAAGTCGAAAACGTACTTTTGTTCCCTGCATGCCGATTCTAGCTCTTGCTTCAATGGCCCTATGTGCGCCGTTATGTACTCAACGGAGGCCTTCGCTCCATCGCCTATCTCTCCGCGGTAGCCGACCGGAGGGTGTTTCATCTTGTCGAACTTCTGGTGTGCACGATTGCGATAGCTAGCTTAGAAATAAATAATTATCTGGCAATGTGGTTGGTGAGAGTCGTTTATGTGCAAGTGCAGAAGGTGGCTGGTGGGGGAGAGTGGTGGATGGGAGGTTCCAACAATCAAGCACCAACGGAGGCAAGTCGATGCGTGAGTACCGA
>OX030965.1:8086305-8113805 GCA_943735955.1 Piscicola geometra | reverse complement strand
CTGTTTGGGAGCAGTTTCAGAGGCAAAGAGGCTCTGTTGCATCTGTTTGGGAGCAGTTTCAGAGGCAAGGAGGCTCTGTTGCATCTGTTTGGGAGCAGTTTCAGAGGCAAAGAGGCTCTGTTGCATCTGTTTGGGAGCAGTTTCAGAGGCAAGGAGGTTCTGTTGCATCTGTTTGGGAGCAGTTTCAGAGGCAAAGAGGCTCTGTTGCATCTGTTTGGGAGCAGTTTCAGAGGCAAAAAGGCTCTGTTGCATCTGTTTGGGAGCAGTTTCAGAGGCAAGGAGGCTCTGTTGCATCTGTTTGGGAGCAGTTTCAGAGGCAAGGAGGTTCTGTTGCATCTGTTTGGAAGCAGTTTCAGAGGCAAGGAGGTTCTGTTGCATCTGTTTGGGAGCAGTTTCAGAGACAAGGAGGTTCTGTTGCATCTGTTTGGGAGCAGTTTCAGAGGCAAGGAGGCTCTGTTGCATCTGTTTGGGAGCAGTTTCAGAGGCAAGGAGGTTCTGTTGCATCTGTTTGGGAGCAGTTTCAGAGACAAGGAGGCTCTGTTGCATCTGTTTGGGAGCAGTTTCAGAGACAAGGAGGCTCTGTTGCATCTGTTTGGGAGCAGTTTCAGAGACAAGGAGGTTCTGTTGCATCTGTTTGGGAGCAGTTTCAGAGACAAGGAGGCTCTGTTGCATCTGTTTGGGAGCAGTTTCAGAGACAAGGAGGCTCTGTTGCATCTGTTTGGGAGCAGTTTCAGAGGCAAGGAGGCTCTGTTGCATCTGTTTGGGAGCAGTTTCAGAGACAAGGAGGTTCTGTTGCAATTGTTTGGGAGCAGTTTCAGAGACAAGGAGGCTCTGTTGCATCTGTTTGGGAGCAGTTTCAGAGACAAGGAGGTTCTGTTGCATCTGTTTGGGAGCAGTTTCAGAGGCAAGGAGGTTCTGTTGCATCTGTTTGGGAGCAGTTTCAGAGGCAAGGAGGTTCTGTTGCATCTGTTTGGGAGCAGTTTCAGAGACAAGGAGGTTCTGTTGCATCTGTTTGGGAGCAGTTTCAGAGGCAAGGAGGTTCTGTTGCATCTGTTTGGGAGCAGTTTCAGAGGCAAGGAGGCTCTGTTGCATCTGTTTGGGAGCAGTTTCAGAGGCAAAGACGTTCCGCACGAAAGAATGAGCAAGTAGATGGCTCAAAGAAATATTTCAAAGAAAGAATAAAAGTGACGCAATTGTCGGAAAGAGTTTTAAACGTTGATTATTTTTTAATAAATACTTTTTATAATTGTTTTTTATTAAGAAAAATTCTACGAATAGTTTTATTAACTTAATATTTAACATCAAAATAATAATAGGTCACTAACAGCCAAAGCAGAAACACGCCGAAAAGAAAGTGAGAGATGGATGAAGAGAGAGAGAGAGATAAAGAGTGCCAGAGAGAAAAGAAAGAAGAGAGAGTGGAAGAGAGGGAGGAAGAGAAGGCTCGATGGTGCATGCGCTTACGGCAGTCTATCGACAATCGAGGTCTGCTTCTCTGTTGCTGTCTCTTCTGCAGCGTGCATGACCCAGTAAGAAGGCATGTTAGCATTGAAGTGTCGCAACAATAGCAGCCTTGCAATAGTGGCGTGCGTGAATGGATGTTATTTATTCATTCTCGATCGGCCACAGTCATACTAGCTGACTCTTGACGCAAGCATTCGAGGCTGAATTAGACCTTAGTTAAGTGTAAATGAAAGTAGTCGCAACAATTCTACGTTCGGTAAGTTGTGAACAAAAGTAGTTGTAGCAAATGTTATAGATTCAAGGGGTGTTTGAGTTCAGCAGCTTCAAGACCTGCGATCATTCAGTTCAGAGCCATCAGTTGATTATTCTTGCGCCACAACTTCATTCAACGTCCCTCAGCACCACATCGCTTAAGCACACACCCCTCCATAAAGTTGTTGCAATCAGACATCCACATTCTCCCCTCCATTCCCTTTTCCTCCATTCCTTCTTCCTCACTCTCACTCCTCCATTCACTCCTCTTTTTTTCACCACTCTCACCACTAATTCCCTCCATTCACTCCCTCCACTCACTCTTCCATCCACTCCTTCTTTTCACTATTCCCTCCTTTCACTCCTCCCTCTTCCTTCACTCTCACCACTAATTCCCTCCCTTCACTCCATCCACTCACTCTTCCATCCACTCACTCTTCCATCCACTCCCTCCTTTCACTATTCCCTCCACTCACTTCTCCCTCACTCCTCCCTCACTCCCTGCAGGATCCAGTAAAGAGAGTTTTAATACCTAACAAGAAAAAAGCTTTGTGAATTGTTGCCAGCAGACGGACACTTCATCCTCGGACACCAATGCATCAATGCATTCTCTGTGCCATTAACTCATAAGGGGACATCTCATACACACGAACATCCATCTTCTCACGAATCTACAGTCAGTGAAACCTTTGATTATCATTTTTAGTGAAAATATCGTTAAATATATTTACAGAATATCGTTAAATATATTTACAAAATATAGTTAAATATATTTACAGAATATCGTTAAATATATTAACATAACATCGTTAAATATATTTACAAAACATCGTTAAATAGAATTAAATAATATAGTTATACATAATCAATTAATATAGTAAAATAGAATTAAATAATATAGTTAAATATACTCAATTAATATAGTTAAATATAATTGAATAATAAATTTAATATAGTATCATCCTACTCAATATTCTTCATCTGGGGTTACCTCACGCTAGTACTGCCAAAATGTGATTGTAGAATGTAGTTTGGTGCTTGCATGCACACGATCGATATCTGCGTGTACGCACGCCTCCGAGGCAGTGCTGTGTGTACGCCACATCTCCCTCCTTGCACGCATGCAATGCAGCATTCCTGAAAGACCGGCACATTCTCCAGCCTTCCCAAACACACCCTTCTAGAAACTGATTACTTTAATGCCTTCACAGCCATTTGCCGTTTTATCACAAATATCTTTCAACCATTCAAATTTGAACGTTTTAAATGCTTCATTCTACTCATGTATCGATTCATCCATCGATTCATCCATCCATTCATCCATCCATTCATCCATCCATTCATCCATTCATCCATCCATTCATCCATCCATCCATTCATCCATCCATTCATCCATCCATTCATCCATCCATTCATCCATCCATTTATCCATCCATTCATCCATCCATTCATCCATCCATTCATCCATCCATTCATCCATCCATTCATCCATCCATTCATCCATCCATTCATCCATCCATTCATCCATCCATTCATCCATCCATTCATCCATTCATTCATCCATTCATCATCCATTCATCCATCCATTCATCCATCCATTCATCTATCCATTTATCCATCCATCCATTCATCTATCCATTCATCCATCCATTCACCCATCCATTCATCCATCCACCCATCCATCCATCCATCCATTCATCTATCCATTCATCCATCCATTCATCCATCCATTCATCCATCCATCCATTCATCCATCCATTCATTCATCTTTTGTTCCATCCATTCCTCTATCCATTCATTCATCCATTCATTCATGCAGCTATCCATCCATCCATCCATGCTTACAGAGTACTTGTCTTCATTAAACTACCTTCATACCTCTGTCTGCTATTTATATTACTTATTTAAAGTTTCTTTCACATCCCTCTAGTCTCTTCAATTTTCCAAGTTATAACTAGTGAATTATTTCCCATTCATCCTTTCAAACGCATGCACCATTCAACATTCACTGCCATGTGTACCATTCTCCGTTCTATGTGTTAATGAAGAAAAATGAGGCCATTCATGCAATCTATTTCCTCAAACATACACACACACACACACACACACACACACACACACACACACACACACACACACACACACACACACACACACACACACACACACACACACACACACACACACACACACACACACACACACACACACACACACACACACAACACACACACACACACACAGAGGACTCTTCAGCATTAGCTGATCTGATACACGTTTTTTGATTGACATATTGAGCTTCTGTACGCCTGTATTCCTTCTTAGGCATCATTCTCTCACCTTTGCGTCACCATCATTCTCTCACCACCGCAGTCTCGAAGCACCGCTACCTCCACCTCAACCTCCACCTCCACTTCCCCCTCCACCACCACCTCCACCTTCGCCATGGGGAATGCTGCCACTGCAAAGAAAGGAGACCCAGAAAACGGTTGGTTGGCTGCTGGAGCATCTGGTGTTTCTTTTGGGGCGCCTTTTTGTGCTTTGTGCTGATCGTAACCTGCCTTGCCCTTTCCTGAGACACGATTAGCGTCATTGCCATGCCAATTCATGTCGCTCTATTAGCAAAACTCAATCATCATCATCATCATCACCATCACCATCATCATCATTTTTATTATAAAGGTTTCTTTTCATTTGCGCTTCAAAAGTTCTCTTTCTTGAAGTTAGGGGGCGTTCGAAAGGCACAGAGACGCTTGGCGCATTGGTGTCCCGGTGGATAATCACTCCCTTGGATCAAAATCCCGGTGGATAATCACTCCCTTGGATCAAAATCCCGGTGGATAATCACTCCCTTGGATCAAAATCCCGGTGGATAATCACTCCCTTGGATCAAAATCCCGGTGGATAATTACTCTCCTGGATCAAAATCCCGGTAGATAATCATTCCCCTGGATCAAAATCCCGGTAGATAATCACTCCCCTGGATCAAAATCCCGGTAGATAATCACTCCCCTGGATCAAAATCCCGGTGGATAATCACTCCCCTGGATCAAAATCCCGGTGGATAATCACTCCCCTGGATCAAAATCCCGGTGGATAATCGCTCCCCTGGATCAAAATCCCGGTAGATAATCACTCCCCTGGATCAAAATCCCGGTGGATAATCGCTCCCCTGGATCAAAATCCCGGTGGATAATCACTCCCCTGGATCAAAATCCCGGTGGATAATCACTCCCCTGGATCAAAATCCCGGTGGATAATCGCTCCCCTGGATCAAAATCCCGGTGGATAATCGCTCCCCTGGATCAAAATCCCGGTGGATAATCGCTCCCCTGGATCAAAATCCCGGTGGATAATCACTCCCCTGGATCAAAATCCCGGTGGATAATCGCTCCCCTGGATCAAAACCCCGGTAGATAATCACTCCCCTGGATCAAAATCCCGGTGGATAATCACTCCCCTGGATCAAAATCCCGGTGGATAATCACTCCCCTGGATCAAAATCCCGGTGGATAATCACTCCCCTGGATCAAAACCCCGGTGGATAATCACTCCCCTGGATCAAAATCCTGGGTAATAAAAAAATATTTCGATAAATGTCCCGGTTTCATAATTAAAATTCATAATTAATATTATTAAATTTTAATATATCAAAATTAAAGTAAAATATATAAATATTGAATTATATTATAACAATATTAAATTATAAAATAAAAATATTGAATTATAATATAACAATTTAATAACTAAAACTAATACAATGTAATTTTTAATCAAATAAAAATATAAATAATGGCAGACCCAAACACACACAAACTCACACATAAACAGCAACACACACGCACAGCAATTCTTCACTAAAATATAACTTTTGTTTTTATAAAGTCTTTATTTCATTTACAAATTGAGTGTTTTTTGAATAAAAAAACGGATAAAATGGGAACGGTTCTTTTATCTGAACAGGGCTTTAATGCGTGAAATATCTAAAAAGGGAAATATCCACAAGGGCGTTCATCTCAAAATCAGAGCGGGGATGTTACCCTCTGACGTTTTTGTTTATCGGCGCGTTCATCCGTTTACCACAGTGAACTCCTCGCACTTATTTGGCTTTGCCAAATGCCGTTGTGAATGGAGTTATAAATGGAGTGAATGCAGTTCTAAATGGAGTGGATGGAGTTCTAAAAGGAGTGAATGGAGTGAATGACATGGCGTGCATTGGGTGCAGATGGCTTACATGATAAAAGGAGATTAATGCATTCAAACAAAGACTTCACTTAAAGTTTGTTTATTCAATCCTGACATTTGTGTGTGGTCCATTTGTGATTGTTGTGTCGTTGTGTGTTGTTCATTCGTGAATAAATTCACTTTTTATGAGAAGTAGCGAACAACATGCAATTGATTAATCAGATAAAAAATGTTTGATTTCTTTAAATGATCGACTTGGAAAGCACTGAATTCGAACGCCCCTCGGTGCAGTGAAGGCCTTCCTGGCTCAGGCGAGGGAGGAGTTCAACCAGAAGTGGGAAAGTCCGCAGCAGGTTAATCATATGATGATGATGATGATGATGATGATGATGATGATGATGATGATGATGATGATGATGGGTGGAGAAGTGGAGTGGGGAAAGATGAAGGGTGGAAGAGAAAAGGATGGGGGGTGGAAGAGGGAAGGATGGGGGGTGGAAGAGGGAAGGATGGGGGTGGAAGAGGGAAGGATGGGGGGTGGAAGAGGGAAGAATGGGAGTGGAAGAGGGAAGGATGGGGGTGGAAGAGGGAAGAATGGGGGGTGGAAGAGAAAAGAATGTGGAAGAGGGAAGGATGGATTGGTGCCTTTCAGTGATTGCAAGTCGCTAAGCCTGTTAATAAGATTGAAAAAAATATATATATATGTATATATATATCATATATGTGTGTGTGTGTGTGTGTGTGTGTGTGTGTATGTGTGTGTGTGTGTGTGTGTGTGCGTGTGTGTGTGTGCGTGTGTGTGTGTGTGTGTGTGTGTGTGTGTGTGTGTGTGTGTGTGTGTATGTATGTGTGTGTGTGTGTGTGTGTGTGTGTGTGTGTGTGTGTGTGTGTGTGTGTGTGTGTGTGTGTGTGTGTGTGTGTGTGTGTGTGTGTGTGTGTGTGTGTGTGTGTGTGTGTGTGTGTGTGTGTGTGTGTGTGTGTGTGTGTGTGTGTGTGTGTGTGTGTGTGTGTGTGTGTGTGTGTGTGTGTGTGTGAGTGTGTGTGTGTGGGTGAGTGTCAATATCGAGTGTCTTGACACTACAACTCATTAAAAGATTTCAACAATTATTGTTATTCTAGGCCCAAATCTGTACCCAATCAGAACACAGCTACATTGGACGACTTCGACCGAATAAAAACGCTGGGAACTGGGTCGTTCGGCAGGGTGATGCTGGTGCAGAATAAGGACTCGAGGGACTTCTATGCCATGAAAATACTTGACAAACAAAAGGTCTACTACTACTATTACTACTACTGCTACTACTACTACTACTACTACTACTACTACTACTACTACTACTACTACTACTACTACTACTACTACTACTGCTACTACTACTACTACTACTACTACTACTACTACTACTACTACTACTACTACTACTACTACTATTACTACTACTACTACTACTACTACTACTACTACTACTTAAACTACTACTACTACTACTACTACTATTACTACTACTACTACTACTACTACTCAAACTACTACTACTACTACTACTACTACCACTACTACTACTACTACTACTACTACTACTACTACTACTACTACTACTACTACTACTACTACTACTACTACTACTACTACTACTACTACTACTTAAACTACTACTTCTTCTATTACTACTACTACTACTACTTAAACTACTACTACTACTACTACAACTACTACTACTACTACTACTACTACTGCTACTACTACTACTACTACTACTACTACTACTACTACTACTACTACTACTACTACTACTACTACTACTACTACTACTACTACTACTACTACTACTACTACTACTACTACTACTACTACTACTACTACTACTACTACTACTACTACTACTACTACTACTACTACTACTTAAACTACTACTACTACTACTACGCTACTACTACTATTACTATCACTTCTACTCAGGTGGTGAAGCTGAAGCAAGTAGAGCACACGTTGAATGAGAAGAAGATTCTGCAGGCGATCTCTTTTCCATTCCTCGTCGGTCTGCAATTCAGTTTCAAGGTGTGCATGTATGGGTGCATGTGTGGGTGCATGTGTGGGTGCATGTGTGGGTGCATGTGTGGGTGCATGTGTGGGTGCATGTGTGGGTGCATGTGTGGGTGCATGTGTGGGTGCATGTGTGGGTGCATTTGTGAGTGCATGTGTGGGTGCATGTGTGGGTGCATATGTGGGTGCATGGGTGTGTGCATGTGTGTGTGTATGTGTGGGTGCATGTGTGGGTGCATGTGTGGATGCATGGGCGTGTGCATGTGTGGGTGCATGTGTGGATGCATGGGCGTGTACATTTGTGGGTGCATGTGTGGGTGCATGTGTGGATGCATGGGCGTGTACATGTGTGTGTGCATGGGTGTGTGCAAGTGTGGATGCATTGGTGTGTGCATGGGTGTGTGCATGTGTGGGTGCATGGGTGTTTGCATGGGTGTGTGCATGGATGGGTGCATGTATGGGTGCATGATTGTCTGCATGGCTGTGTGCATGGGTGTGTGCGTGGGTGTGTGCATATGTGGGTGCATGGGTTGGTGCATGGGTGGATTAATGGGTGGATGAATGGCTGGATGAATGAGTGGATGAATCATCCTCTCCACCACCACAGGACAACTCCAATTTGTACATGGTGCTCGAGTTTGTGACAGGGGGCGAGATGTTCTCGCACCTACGCAGGATTGGTCGCTTCAGGTGCCTCGAGTGCTCGCTTCCATCAAAACCACTCACTGCATTTGCATTTGCTTCATTCTGCTTGTTTCTTTCTTCAAACAACTACTTCTCACTCCAACTTATCTCACCCCTCTAATTCAAATCCATTTTCCCCATCACCACCACCACCCTCATTGCAACTACTACTACTACTGCTACTACTACTACTACTACTACTACTACTACTACTACTACTACTACTACTACTACTACTACTACTACTACTACTACTACTACTACTACTACTACTCCTACTACTACTACTTTTACTACTACTACTACTACTACTACTACTACTACTACTACTACTACTACTACTACTACTACTACTACTTCTACTACTACTACTACTACTACTACTACTACTACTACTACTACTACTACTACTACTACTACTACTACTACTACTACTACTACTACTACTACTACTACTACTACTACTACTACTACTACTACTACTACTACTACTACTACTACTACTACTACTACTACTACTACTACTACTACTACTACTACTACTACTACTACTACTACTACTACTACTACTACTACTACTACTACTACTACTACTACTACTACTAGTACTACTACTACTACTACTACTACTACTACTACTACTAGTACTACTAACACCATCACCACCACCACCCTCATTGCAACTACTACCACCACCACAGTGAACCGCATTCAAGGTTCTACGCGGCTCAGATCGTCTTGGCGTTCGAGTACCTGCACTCCCTCGACCTCATCTACCGCGACCTCAAGCCAGAAAACCTCCTCATTGACTCGCAAGGCTACCTCAAGGTGGCAGGAGGAGGAGGAGGAAAAGAGAGGGAGAGAGGGAGGGAGGGAGGGAGGGAGAGAGGGAGGGAGGGAGGGAGGGAGGGAGAGAGAGAAGGAGGGAGGGAGAGAGGGAGGGAGAAAAGGAGGGAGGGAGAGAGGGAGGGAGAGAAGGAGGGAGGGAGGGAGGGAGAGAGGGAGGGAGGGAGGGAAGGAAAAAATCAAAAGAGTGTGGAAGGGTATGGAGAAATAAATAGTTTAAAAGAAAGGAAGGTGGGGATGGAGAGAGAAGAGAAGGTAGTTTCATGATTCTCTTAATTATGATGATGATAATGATGATGATAATAATTATGAATAAGAAAAGCATTTAACTGGCTTTTTTAAAATGCTAAATAATTCAAGATGTATTATTTTGCATTTATTTCTAAAGAATAATAATTGTTAGCGTTCTTAAAAATAGGGTGCATTTATATCTTTTGTTGTATTGAGAAGCAGGAAACGTTCGCGAATTGAGATTAGGCTGCATTGTGGTGTGTGCACGCAGAGGCATGTGAGCATGCATGGTCGAAGCGGGAATGTGAGCAAGAAGACAACATTCTTCAGAAATGAATAACATTCAAACAATTACTTATAAAACAAATTTAGAAAATGATTTGGCAATTTGCATTCGTAGGTGACAGACTTTGGCTTTGCGAAGAGAGTAAAAGGCCGCACCTGGACGCTGTGTGGCACCCCTGAGTACCTGGCCCCCGAGATCATCCTCAGCAAGGTCCATCCATCCATTCCTCCATCCATCTATCCATTTCTCCATCCATTCCTCCATCCATCTATCCATACATCCATTCCTCCATCCATCCATCCATTCTTCTATCCATCTATCCATTCCTCTATCCATTCTTCCATTCATCCTTGCATGCACTACACATGCACAGGGCTACAACAAGGCAGTGGACTGGTGGGCGTTGGGTGTGCTGGTGTATGAAATGGCAGCAGGCTACCCTCCCTTCTTCGCAGACCAGCCCATCCAGATCTACGAGAAGATCGTCTCAGGAAAGGTACTTCTTCATTCGGCGCCGTCTGCCTCACTCTCTGCTCTTGCAACGCCTGCCCTTTCTCTGAGCCTTCAGAAACTTCTTCTTCAACCAACCATGCATCCACTCATTCATCCATCCATCTATCCACCCATCCACCTATTCATTGATAAATTTATTTATCCATCGATCCATCCTTCCACCCAACCACCCATCCATTTATCTATCCACCCATTCATCCATCCTTCCACCCACCCACCCATCCATCCATCCTTTCTTCCACCCGCCCATCCATCCATCCTTCCACCCACCCACCTACTCACCCACTCAACTACCCACCCACCCTTCCACCCACTCACATACTCACCCACTCAACTACCCACCCACACACTCACCCACCCACTCATTCACCCACCCACCCACATACCCATCCACCCACATACCCAACCGCCCACTCACCCACCCACCCACCCACCCACTCACTCACCCACTCACTCACTCACCCACCTACCCACCCACCCACCCACCTACCCACCCACCCACCTACCCACCCATCCACCCACCCACCCACTCACCCACCCACCCACTCACCCACCCACCCACCCACTCACCCACCCACTCACCCACTCACTCACCCACTCACCCACCCACTCACCCACTCACCCACCCATGCAAACAGGTTCGTTTTCCGTCGCACTTCAGTTCCGACCTGAAGGACGTCCTCAGGAACCTCCTGCAAGTCGACCTCACCAAGAGGTTCCCGAGCCTATTCCCACTACTAATACTACTACTACTAACCCTAACCTCACCAAGAGGTTCCCGAGCCTATTCCCACTACTAATACTACTACTACTAACCCTAACCTCACCAAGAGGTTCCCGAGCCTTTTCCCACTACTAATACTACTACTACTAACCCTAACCTCACCAAGAGGTTCCCGAGCCTATTCCCACTACTAATACTACTACTACTAACCCTAACCTCACCAAGAGGTTCCCGAGCATATTCCCACTACTAATACTACTACTACTAACCCTAACCTCACCAAGAGGTTCCCGAGCCTATTCCCACTACTAATACTACTACTACTAACCCTAACCTCACCAAGAGGTTCCTGAGCCTATTCCCACTACTAATACTACTACTACTAACCCTAACCTCACCAAGAGGTTCCCGAGCCTATTCCCACTACTAATACTACTACTACTAACCCTAACCTCACCAAGAGGTTCCTGAGCCTATTCCCACTACTAATACTACTACTACTAACCCTAACCTCACCAAGAGGTTCCTGAGCCTATTCCCACTACTAATACTACTTCTACTAACCCTAACCTCACCAAGAGGTTCCCGAGCCTCGTTGCATTTCGAAGCAGTCGCTCTGCACAAATAGAAAATAATAGTAAAATGCGATCTGTTTTACATTTCCGCCACATACAAAAGTTTACGTTGAACTCGGTAATTGTAAACATGAACAACAACAGCTGATGGCACTTTTTAATTATTTTGCGTAATTTCAAATTGTTTGCCGAAATTTCAATAAAATCGCAGCTTTTTTTAATTGTTAGAGACCAAACATAAGCTGATTTAAAAAATAAATAAAAAGTGCCATCAGCTGTTGTTGTTTATGTTCACATTTACCGAGTTCAATGTAAACTTTTGTTTGTGGCGGAAATGTAAAACGGATCCATAAAATGTTATGTGCACAAATTGAAAAGGCCTTCAGCTGGAAACTGTCTTCGGTTTGAAATTCACATTTCAATTTAAGCTAATTTTTCAACTAATAACGTTTTCGAATGGCCGAAGTGGTTGAGGCGATGATGGAGGGATGATGGAGGGATGATGGAGGGATGATGGAGGGATGATGGAGGGATGATGGAGGGATGATGGAGGGATGATGGAGGGATGATGGAGGGATGATGGAGGGATGATGAAGGGATGATGAAGGGATGATGGAGGGATGATGGAGGGATGATGGAGGGATGATGGAGGGATGATGGAGGGATGATGGAGGGATGATGAAGGGATGATGGAGGGATGATGGAGGAATGATGAAGGGATGATGGAGGGATGAGAAAGCACTCAGCAGTGGAACGTCCGATGCTTTACCCTCTCAGTTTAAGCCATTGTTTCCTTTATTCATACGACAACAATCTAAACCATCATCATCATTATGTCCAAAAATTTAAATCTCAACAAACGAAAAAACTCATTATTTAACGACAACAACTACAACAATAACACAAAACAACAACAACAAGGTACGGCAACCTGAAGAACGGCGTGAACGACATCAAACTGCATCGCTGGTTCGCATCCACCGACTGGATTGCCATCTACCAGAAGAAGGTTCTCCCAACATACTCCTCCCCCTATCTTCTTTCTCCTCCTACCACCACCCACTCTCCACCCAACAGCCCCCTTCCACCCACTCCCTAACCGACAACCCACCCACCCACTTCCTAACCAACAACCCACCCATCCACTCCCTACCAAACAACACACCCACCCACTTCCTAACCAACAACTCACCCACCCACTTCGTAACCAACAATCCACCCACTCACTCTCCACCAAACAACCCTCTCCCACCCACTCTCTACCAAACAACACACCCACCCACTCCCTTACCAACAACCCACCAATTAATTTCACCCACCCACCCTCAAAATCTAGCCAACCCACCCCCAATGCACCCACCAACCCACCCTCAACAACTAGCCAACCCACCCCCAATGCACCCACCAACCCAGGTTGACGCGCCATTCCACCCGAAATGCAAAGGACCTGGAGACCCCTCCAACTTCGACGACTACGACGAAGAGCCATTGAGGATCTCATCGACCGAGAAGTGCTCTAAGGAGTTCGCTGAGTTCTAGTCTTTTCATCGCTTCATCATCACTTCATCATCCCTCCATCATCCCTCCATCATCGCTCCATCATCGCTCCATCATCCCTCCATCATCCCTCCATCATCCCTCCATCATCCCTCCATCATCCCTCCATCATCCCTCCATCATCCCTCCATCATCCCTCCATCATCACTCCATCATCACTCCATCATCCCTCCATCATCCCTCCATCATCCCTCCATCATCCCTCCATCATCCCTCCATCATCCCTCCATCATCGCTCCATCATCACTCCATCATCGGCTCTTCATCTGCCATATACAGCGTTATCAATGTCATCGTTGTCTTCCTCATCCTCATCACCCACCGCCATCATCATCATCATCATTATTCTTGCCACGGTTTCTTTTTCTCTTTCAGCAATCTTTAAAGCCTCATGAATGAACAACCTCATCACATGCTGCTTCTCTCAATACTACTACTACTACTACTACTACTATTACTACTACTACTACTACTACTACTACTACTACTACTACTACTACTACTACTACTACTACTACTACTACTACTACTACTACTACTACTACTACTACTACTACTACTACTACTACTACTACTACTACTACTACTACTACTACTACTACTACTACTACTACTACTACTACTACTACTACTACTACTACTACTACTACTACTACTACTACTACTACTACTACTACTACTACTACTACTACTACTACTACTACTACTACTACTACTACTACTACTACTACTACTACTACTACTACTACTACTACTACTACTACTACTACTACTACTACTACTACTACTACTACTACTACTACTACTACTACTACTAGTACTACTACTACTACTACTACTACTACTACTACTACTACTACTACTACTACTACTACTACTACTACTACTACTACTACTACTACTACTACTACTACTACTACTACTACTACTACTACTACTACTACTACTACTACTACTACTACTACTACTACTACTACTACTACTACTACTACTACTACTACTACCACTACTAGTTAGACTGCTACTATTGTTCCCACCAAGCTTTTGCTAATGAAGAAACTGGCTTTATTTTTTTGACCAGCAATCTCATAATGATCATCATCATCTTCGTCATCATCATCTTCATCCTCATCATCATCATTTTCATTCTCATCGTCATCATCGTCATCTTCATTACTCGTGGAAGAACTAACCTTTTGATACTATTATGAGATCGTCCTAACATCACAGTCGTCGTTGTTGTTGTTGCTGCTATTTCATGAATATTAATATCATCATCATCACTACCTCATCACCACCATCATCAACCCCCCTACCTACTTCACCCTCTCCAACACTCACATCATCACCAGCGCCACCACACACCATCGTCTGCATTGCTTTTTCGCGATTCCATGAATTAGAATGTACACTTCCTCATGTGACAGAAGTTTGAGGTCGAAATAGTGGATGCTACCTAATGTCGTTAAAGTGAGGGAATGTTGTTAAAATGAAGATGTGTATGGTGGAATGTTGTTAAAGTGAGGGTGGGTATGGTGGAATGTTGTTAAAGTGAGGGTGGGTATGGTGGAATGTTGTTAAAGTGAGGGTGGGTATGGTGGAATGTTGTTAAAGTGAGGGTGGGTATGGTGGAATGTTGTTAAAGTGAGGGTGGGTATGGTGGAATGTTGTTAAAATGAAGATGTGTATGGTGGAATGTTGTTAAAGTGAGGGTGGGTATGGTGGAATGTTGTTAAAATGAAGATGTGTATTGTGGAATGTTGTTAAAGTGAGGGTGGGTATGGTGGAATGTTGTTAAAGTGAGGGTGGGTATGGTGGAATGTTGTTAAAGTGAGGGTGGGTATGGTGGAATGTTGTTAAAATGAAGATGTGTATGGTGGAATGTTGTTAAAGTGAGGGTGGGTATGGTGGAATGTTGTTAAAATGAAGATGTGTATGGTGGAATGTTGTTAAAGTGAGGGTGGGTATGGTGGAATGTTGTTAAAGTGAGGGTGGGTATGGTGAAATGTTGTTAAAGTGAAGGTGGAATGTTGTTAAAGTGAGGGTGGGTATGGTGAAATGTTGTTAAAGTGAAGGTTGAATGTTGTTAAAGTGAGGGTGGGTATGGTGGAATGTTGTTAAAGTGAAGGTGGAATGTTGTTAAAGTGAGGGTGGGTATGGTAGAATGTTGTTAAAATGAGGGTGGGTATGGTGGAATGTTGTTAAAGTGAGGGGGAGCTTTGTTAACCTCTATTCCAGCAATTATGAATTACGCTGTATAAAATCAATCAATCAAATGTAATTATTTTACAGAGAATTTTCAAATTCGTGGGACTGTTTTGGCTAGCATGAATTTGCTTGAGTAAGAAAAAAGGTAAATGAAAAAAGATTTAAATAAATACGGAGGAAAAAAGCTTGGCGATGCACAGGTGCATTGGTTGGAGCTGCCTGAACTCGCGCTCAGTCACTTTGTCTGTCTATGAAGCATTTATTTTTGTAATTTTAAAATTTAAAAACCTTTTAATTGTTCATTTTCAATGGTTTGTGAGTATAATTCGAAATGTTACCATTATAAAATGGACCAATGTTTTGTGCTGTGTCTTGATGCGTAAACTGGGCTCTTACGTCGCATTGAAGGTGTACCATTTAGTTAAGCACTTTAGAGCAAACAGGAGATTTTAACATGAAATGGAAATCTTTATGAACTGTGCCAAAGGCACCCAAAGTCCATTTGAGTCATTTAATTTATAACTTAATTCAATAAAACTAAATGTTAAATTCGGTTTAATGAGCTTGTGTCAGATCATTACATTATCAACTCTTATTCAAGCCATAAAACGTATTCCTAATTATAAAGATTTTTTAAAACATTTTGTAAAAGTAAATTTTAAAATTAGTTCGGCAATCTGGTTGAAAGTTGTTTTTAAATTCTCTTAAATTGGTACCTTTTTATCCTTAATAACGAAAACATCCAAGCCTAAAATGGTAATCTAAAAAGTTGTAAAGCTCTGAGATCTTTAGCAGCACGAGTGCAACAGCAGTTCGGATGACAGGAAGAGACCCAACAGACGAGGGCCGAATGAAGAGAAACTCCTTTCAAATCCGCTTCTTTTTTCGCCTTTTCTTTGCAAACCTCGGTCTTTTGACCATTTTAGCGCACGTTTCGCAGCAATTGAGCCAGTTTGCAAGCACCTTGCACTCTTCCTTGCTGAAAACAACGCACTCTTTTGGTATTTTGTCACCCCATAAACAACCTGGATCGTGGAAGAAGGGATGGCATGGTAGGATGGGATAGTGGGGTAAAATGTTAGGATGGGACAGTGGTGGGACTAAAAGAAAGAATAACATATTTTTATTAGCGCTTCTTCTCGTAGACAGTTTCATTCACCACCTTCATCGGCTCTTCTGGCTTTCTGGCAAGAAGGGCAACACGAGTTGTACACCTGCGGTTGGTTTGGGAGCTTTCACTAGGATTAGATTGGTTTGGGAGCTTTCATTCAGATAATCTGACCTAGTCTACCCTCGAAATCAAAGCTTTCAACACTGCTTTTTCTAATCTTAACTGCAAGCATTTATAAAATACTAAAAATGCACAAACACTGGATGAATCTGAAACCTTGAGGTTGTAGCAGTGGTGTTTCTTGGCGAGGCCTATTTGAGTGCAGGTGAGGGTGTTTCGTTCGACCGAGAGCGACTGTCGCTGGTCGTTGGCTGGACAGTCGTTTGGGTCCTTCGTCTGTGCCACTAGTTGTGTGCGTGTGCGTGTGAGGGTTGTGATGGAAGTGATGGTGGCGGTGGGGGTCGTGTGGGGGTCAAAGTGGTGGTGGTGGTGGTGGTGATGGATGTGGTGGTGGTAGGCGTGGTGGTGATGGTGGTTATAATTGTGTCTACTTTCAGTGATTACAGTGAAGACTGCAGTCGTGAAAGACTGAAGAGCAGCATGCACCAACGAGGAGAAGTCTCGACTGCCTGTTCGAGGGTGGCGTGGTACACGTGGCAGGTCTCGCAGCACTCCCTCACGTCCCTCTCTCCCAGGCACTGGGCATGAGAGGCGCACCAGACCGGAGTCAGGTCTCCATACTCGCATGCAGGGATGTCTCGGTGGAAGGTTCGGCATGTGGCGCAACACGCCTTCTTGTGTGGAGCCTTGAGGTGTTGCATGGGAGAGGGATAGTGGTGGTGGAAGAGGGTGGTGCAAGGAAAAGGATGGAAGGGCGGTGGTTGTGGAAAGAATAGTTTGAGAGGAGAAGTGAGGTGTAGAAAGAATGGCACTATCAAAGTCTTAGGAACGAACCAGGTAGCAGTCGAAGCTGTTGAGAATGCTGCAGTGGCTCTTGGGCGCGATGTCGAAGCAAGGCGCTGCGTTTGTGAAAGACTCGATTAAAAAAGTATTAATACGGAAAAAGCTCATATTATTAATATTATATTAACAATTTTAGTTAATATTTAACATATTTAATATTTGTTTGACTAAAATAGACTAAAAAGCGTTTAAATGCACCAAAGACATCTCTCACCCTTAGCTTGCGAGGGGCTCGGATGCACTTGAAGGCATAAGGCCCAATAGAGAATAACAAGATTCACAGGCCGTCTGAAGAGCTGCATGAGACATTTTTTGCTTCTGTGACTAGGGACCTTCGAGCTGACGACTCACATTCGCTCCGTTCGAAATGCTTTGACAAGTGCACACCATTTCGAACAGTTCCAATAAAAATAGTTTTATTTTTCTGCATTCATTTCATTAGCTTATGAAATTATTAAAATTAATGTTTCATTCGCTTCGCACCTACCTCCATCTGCACTCAGCACCTGAAAGTCCAAAAAGTCTCCTACCTCCGTGACTTTTCCTTTATAAGTTTTCCCTCCTTTTCTAAAGTGCATTAAAAACAAATGTGCATCGAAATGATCGATTCAACTAACGAACAAACACAGAGGCGCAACTGACTGGCGGCTTCGACGACAGAGGCGCAACTGACTGGCGGCCTCGACGACAGAAGCCTCTTCGCGGAAGCAATCAAAACTTGATTTATGGAATTGTGTCACTTGCCGAGAGACCGGCAATAAATAGTCTTATTGATTACTTTTTTTACCTTTTTGAATTTCTGATTGCCTTGAGCTGGCTCCCAGAAAACATCTCACTTTCGCAGAAGCACAGGGCACAGGCACACGAAGGTTGGCGTTTTCAACTTAATAGAAAAAAACACAAATAAAAATCATTCTAATACAAATATAAATATAATTTAAACACAAAAACAAATACAGATACCAAAAAAATACAGTTATAGTTAAATAAATAAATAAATACCGTGAAATATCGGTTTTTTCGGACATTCATAATGTTCAGACACTATCATTTTTCCACTTTTTTTTTGTTTTTTTTGGTCTTTACTATTCACAGCCTGACAGACGCATGCCATATTACAATGGTTCCGGGAACCATGGTTCTTATGCGCCAAGGCGCCACTCCACACGACGTACACATCTTTCAATGCATACGTCGCAAACACCGCATCATATACACTAGGTATATGATAGTTCACGGTTGCTTCCAAGGATTCGAACTGGCAACCTTTAAGTTGCAAGTCCGACGTCTACCAACTAAGCCATCCCCGTTCCTCATTTGTTATATCGTTTGTAGCTTGGAGAGAAATTATGAAAGTGGAATGTCTGCTGGGGCTAGGTTAAGGTCTGCTGGGGTGCATTGTTGTTGTTGTGCGGTGAACACTTGAGGCTGCCTGCAGCAAACCACTTGAAGGCCTCCCCAGCACTGAAGAGCACGAAGCAATAAATGACGTCGTCTGCTGACAGGCAGGTGTGCGCAGATAAAACGGCAGAAGTGTGCGTGAAATGTCGAAAGGCCTCTGCATGCCTTCATCCCTCTGGTGTTGCATTCTCTTCTGCATGCCTTCATCCCTCTGGTATTGCCTTCTCTTCTGCATGCCTTCATCCCTCTGGTGTTGCCTTCTCGTCTGCATGCCTTCATCCCTCTGGTGTTGCCTTCTCCTCTGCATGCCTTCATCTCTCTGGTGTTGCATTCTCGTCTGCATGCCTTCATCCCTCTGGTGTTGCCTTCTCCTCTGCATGCCTTCATCCCTCTGGTGTTGCATTCTCGTCTGCATGCTTGGGCTGTCAGAGGCACATGAATGGCTCAGAGTCAATCCACTTATTTCCACTCATTTCCGCATGAATGCGAGTTTAGAATTCCTTCTCTCAATTTGTTCAATTAAATTTAAATTTGGAGTATTATTGTGATTATTTAAATTCACTAAAGAAGCGAGACTGAGTTATAAGTGGCTTCCTTAAGATAAGACCTTTGAGAGCCTTTTGCTGAAGCACTTGGGGAGTCTGTGTGTCTATGTATCTGTGTGTCTATGTGTCTGTGTGTCTATGTGTCTGTGTGTCTGCGTGTTCGTATGTCCTCGCTTGATAGCTAGAGACAGTTTGATAGACTTTCGAAAGACTGCAGTTTGAGGAGAGAGAGGGCCGAGATGCATGGAGGTTTCCCCTTTGGATCTTAGAAATATTCTTTGCAAACAAACAAACAAACAAACAAACAAACAAGCAAACAAGCAAACAAACAAACAAGCAAACAAGCAAACAAGGATACCTCACGTCACGTGCAGCACCATAGTTTTCGGATACTTCGGATTCAGTTTTAGGTTTTATAGAATTGCTATTAATATATTCAGAAGGACTTGCAGACTGCAATGCTCTTCCACAACAGTCTTAGGTGTGGAGACGTCAAAGGTCTTTGTGTGGCATCGGAAGCTGGAACTGTTGCCATGGTGGAGATGGGAGGTGGAAGAAGTGAGGTGGAGGAAAGAGGTGGAAAAGGTGAGGTGAAAGAGGGAAGTGGAGGAAGTGAGGTGGAGGAGGGAGGTAGAGGAGGTGAAGTGGAGGAGGGAAGGTGGGAAAGGTTGAGGAAGGACAGCCAACACATTGAGGAATACGACTACGGAGGTGATGAGGAAGGTGAAGAAGGAGGAGAATGGGTGGAAGGAAACCGTTCGAGCATTATGGAGGAGGAAAAGAGAAACAGGGAAGAGAATGGAGGAAAGGGTGGAGTGTTTAAAAGTGAAGGAGTGTACAAGGTGTTTGGTGGCAAAGTGGTGAGTGGACACTCTTTGAGAAGGAGGAAGGAAAGAGGCGGTCATGATGATGATGATTTCGAAACGGTGAGAGGGTGATGAAGCTGTCGTATTTATTGCATGATCACGTGATAACTCATCCACTCACCACTTCCCACCCGCTTCCCAATCCCTCTTCTCACCCACCTACCCAACCACCCACCCACCCATCTTACCATGCACCCACCCACCCAGCCACCTACTACCACCCGCCCATCTTACCACGCACCCACCCACCCAGCCACTTACTACCACCCACCCATCTTACCACGCACCCACCAACACCACCTCCGAACACTGACGACAGCTCGGAAGAGCACTTTCGAGGCGCATTGATGCAGTCTTGTTGTGTGCCTGCAACGACGACGCAGGCAGGAGGCCGTCATTGAAGAAGAAGAAGAAGGAAGATGCAAAGCCTGTTGCCCTGACAACCCTTCATCAACCCACCATGGCAACTGTTGGGAAGGATGTTGAACTGCTTTTCAGAGTGCCTCAACAACAAGATTCCTTTCAACAACAACAACAACAACAACGGCAACAACTACAACAACAACAGCAACAACAACAACAGCAACAACAACAACAACTGCAACAACAACAACAACAACAGTTTTCACGCGTATTAGCTTTTTCAAAGAAACTGGAACTGACATGCCACAAGGGCCTGAAAGAGGTGTCGTCAGTGGTCTACAACAACCCCTACTACAACCACAACAACCCTTACTACAGCCACAACAACCACAGCCACCAAAGCCACATCTACCAGCACAAGTTCAAGGAGAAGAAGGAGAAGTACGCTTGGGAGGTGCTTGCAGACGGAGGCTTGAAGATCATCATCAGGAGGTGCACGCCTGAGGATGCAGGAGTGTACGTGGTGCAAGTTGGTGCCATGGTAGGAGTGGGAGGAGGTGGGGAGAGAAAGGAGAAGGAGGGTGTTGGAGGGAAAGAGAAACATGGAGTAGGGTGGAGGGGAGAGACGGAGGTGGTGGTGGTGTTTGAGAAACCTGTTTTCACGAAGGGACTGGAGGGGGAGTGGAGGGTGGATGGGTGGGTACGGGAGAAGATGGAGAAGAGGAAAGAGGTGTTGATGACCCAAGGGTATTGTGGTGAAGAAGGTGTTGGTGAAGATGGTGTTGGTGAAGATGGTGTTGGTGAAGATGGGGTTGGTGAAGGTGGTATTGGTGAAGATGGGGTTGGTGAAGATGGGGTTGGTGGACCCAGCTACAACGAGCTCCACAACACTATGACAAGCAGCTTCCCTTGCACTCTGACCTGCCATTTCATTGGAGATCCCGAGCCGGAAGTGGAATGGTGGGAGAGGAGAGGAGGAGGCATGCAGAAGATCGACTTCCGACTCGGCGGCTGCTATTCAGTGTCTTCGAGTCATGGGGTGAGCACGCTGAGAATAAGAGACCGCTGGAAGCTGTTACGGAGGATGGTCGGAGTGGTGGATGGAGGAAGGTGGAGTTTGGAGGAAGAAAGTGACAGGAGTTTCGATGGTGATGATGATGAGGCTAAGTGTGAAGGTGATGATGATAAGAGTTTGGTGAAGGTGATGATGATGATGGTTTGGGATTGTGATGATAATGATGATGGTTTGGTGATTGTGATGGTGATGAAGAGGATGATGGTTTAGTGATGGTGATGGTGATGATGATGATGAGAGTTTGGTGAAGGTGATGATGATGATGGTTTGGGATTGTGATGGTAATGATGATGGTTTGGTGATAGTGATGGTGATGAAGAGGATGATGGTTTAGTGATGGTGATGGTGATGATGATGATGAGAGTTTGGTGAAGGTGATGATGATGATGGTTTGGGATTGTGATGGTAATGATGATGGTGTGGTGATAGTGATGGTGATGAAGAGGATGATGGTTTAGTGATGGTGATGGTGATGATGATGATGAGAGTTTGGTGAAGGTGATGATGATGATGGTTTGGGATTGTGATGGTAATGATGATGGTTTGGTGATAGTGATGGTGATGAAGAGGATGATGGTTTAGTGATGGTGATGGTGATGATGATGATGAGAGTTTGGTGAAGGTGAGGATGATGATGGTTTAGGATTGTGATGGTAATGATGATGGTTTGGTGATGGTGATGGTGATGAAGAGGATGATGGTTTGGTGATGGTGATGGTGATGATGATGATGAGAGTTTGGTGATGGTGATGGTGATGATGAGGATGATGGCTTGGTGATGGTGATGATGATGATGAGGGTTTGGTCATGGTGATGGTGATGAAGAAGATGATGGCTTGGTGATGGTGATGATGATGATGAGGGTTTGGTGATGGTGATGGTGACGAAGATGATGATGGTTTGGTGATGGTGATGATGATTATGATTATGATTATGGTGATGAGGATGATGATGATGCAGATGATAATGATGATGATGATGATGAAGATGATGATGATGCAGAAGATGAGTTTGCAGTGGAGTTGGTGTGTCGAGTGAGCAGTGAAGTGGGTTCGAGTTGCAGTAGGATTCGCATCTGCTGTGGAGGTGATAATGATGATGATGATGATGATGATGAGGATGATGATGATGATGATGATGATGATGGCTGAGATATTCGTGAATGATTAAAATAAAGAATACAACTTAACTAGGAAAGGTGCCAATCTGTTTCTCCTGTTGCAGTGTAAATTAAGAATTCAGATCAGCTTGCATGAGAGTCTGAATTGCGAAAGATGAGCTTTCATCACGTAACCCTCCCCTAATCACCACGAACCTCCCGCAGGCATCTGGCCCTGCTTGCTGCTGCAGAAGAAGGAAGAAGTGGGTGTGAAAGGAACGAGTTTCAGAGGGCCTGCAGGAGCAACGCTGGAGGTGAAGTGCAAGGCTTTCGGAGTGCCGAAACCAATCGTCAGGTGGTTTTTCAACTACACAGCAGTCGATGGTGGCTTCAAGGGGTGTGAAGAGAGTGTCAATATGAAGGAAAGAGGAAAAGAAGGTGATAATGGTGCTGTGGATGCAGCAGACTTCAGGGTTGTCAACGATGATGATGATGATGGTGATGGTGGTGATGAGGATTGTGGTGATAGTGATGAAGGTGAAGAAAAAAAAGATGAAGAAGAAAAATATTTGAACAGAAAGACAACAGACTTTATAAGTTTAAGGATCAGCCCCATAACAACCACACTTGACCACAACAACAACAACCACAACAACAACAACAACAACCACAACAACAACTGCCCTCGAAAGCACTCGAGCAACCCGACGAAGACCCCCTTCGAAGCCTCCTCTCGTCTGCTGCTGAAGCACTTGCGCATGTCTGGCACGCTGAGCATGGTGGCCCTCAACCGGACAGGCAGTCACATCATTGAGGTCCTGGTCCAGGGTTCGTGCCAAAAGTCTTCCCCACTTTTTAAAGATTCATTTTTTATTTTTGGAAACGAAAGAATTGCTTGAAGCATGCAAATGGAGCATGCGAACGCAAGAAGAATGCACGCTGCCAACACCACAGTGCAAGACAGCAAACCAGTCTTCACCGAGCCTCTGTGTGACCAGGTCTGTTGGGAAAGTTTTTAAATATTTATAAAACTCAACAGCATTATGAGCTAAAGTGCTGCAGTTCACATATGCAACATCTGTTGAATTTGAGGAAAGAGCGCTATAGAAATTGATTTGATTGAGTAATTGATTGATTGATCTGTGCAAAGCTCTAATGCAGTTAATCAAATGACAATTCATCGCAGACTATTTAATTTCGAATAAGAATTTTATTTTATTTTTCAAAACGTATATACATAAATATATATAAATAAATAGATATAAATAGTAAGTTTACTAAGTTACTTGAATCTCAATCGGTCTTAGTAAGACTAGCGACCAAAAATTATTTTTATTTTTTACATAAAAAAACGAAAAATTAAATTTTAATTCCTAAATTAAATTTTCCGCGAATAATTGTCCGTATGTTTTACGAATCTGCAAGATACCTAAACCAAGCAAATCCACAATGTCCATGCAATGCCTGTTTGTGAAGCACTGAATGAGTCTACACAAGACACACACAAGTGTCACAAAGATACGTACATCGCGTGTCAAAGAGAACACCTGAGAGTCTATATAAAGCTGGGCTACGAGAAAGCTCTCAAGTGCTGAGCTTTTGTATTTGAAGGAATGCCAAGAGAACTTTCGAGATCGGAATCTAGTTGCAAGAATCATCTTGGCTACAACAATAACACTGAAGTTATATTTTGTATACTAAAACAACACTGAAGATACATTTTTTATACTAAAACAACACTGAAGTTACATTTTTTATACTAAAACAACACTCAATAGAATAGAAAGTTTTGAACATTCTGCAAAAGAAAAAAAATAGTTTCCAACACCAAGAAATACACCAGCAACATCCACACCAATATTTAAACCAACAACATTACTTTCACCAGCAACCACACCAACAACATCCACAACAACAACATCCACAACAACAAAATCCACAACATCAACATCCACAACATCAACATCCACAACATCAACATCCACAACATCAACATCCACAACATCAACATCCACAACATCAACATCCACAACAACAACATCCACAACATCAACATCCACAACATCAACATCCACAACATCAACATCCACAACATCAACATCCACAACATCAACATCCACAACATCAACATCCACAACATCAACATCCACAACATCAACATCCACAACATCAACATCCACAACATCAACATCCACAACATCAACATCCACAACATCAACATCCACAACATCAACATCCACAACATCAACATCCACAACATCAACATCCACAACATCAACATCCACAACATCAACATCCACAACATCAAGCAGATTGTCAAAGTAGGAGAAGGAATGTCTCTGCGGTGTTTGATAACCGCATACCCGGAGGCGCAAGTCACATGGATCAGGTTGTTGGCAATGATGATGATGATGATAATGATGATGATGATGGTGATGATGATGATGATGATGATGATGATGATGATGATGATGATGGTGATGATGATGATGATGATGATGATGATGATGATGATGATGATGATGATGACAGGAATGACAAGGAGATAGAGGAGAAGGAGGAGGAGGGAAGGAGGTTCGTGATGGAAGAGCACAAGGAAGAGCATTCCTTGAGGGTGGAGCAGGTGGATGCAGGGGTGGCAGGAGTGTATGCTTGCAAGGCTTCCAACTCCAGTGGTTTTGCTGTCAGTTCGTGTAATGTTACTGTTGTGGATTGTGATGGTGAAGGGGTGCTTGGTGGTGGTTGCGGTCTTGGTGATGGTGAGGATTGTGGTGAAGATGGTGATGTTGGTGATGATGAACCGGGAGATACGGCTGTTGGGAAGGGTGGCCAGAATGGTGATGGTGAAAGATGCTGTTCAAAGGGAAAAACTCCGCAAGACGACGATGAAGCCAGTAGTAACAGCGATGAAACTCTAGAAAAGTACATCAACGACAACTACAACTACGACGACAAAAAGCACTGCAAGGACAGGAGGCAGTGCCACTACAACGACAAAATATCTGAAAAAGCTTTCACCATAGACATGAACAGCGTCCACATAAGGACGATGCAAGGAGACTGCTCTGACGCGAAGAACAAGATCTTGCTTAAGCTGAAGGAGAAGCCACGAACGCACAAGAGAAACTCCATCAAGATGCTTCCAACAACAACAACAACAACAACAGCCGACTATTGCCCACTTTCAACAACAACTACTGGTCCAAAAACAACACCACCAAACAGCCACAGTCCTACAGCAATCCCATTTAGAAACCGAAGTTGCAGTGAGCAACTGAGACACACCACAGCCCCCCCACAACTACCCTGTCCCTCCCTCGACTCTTCTCCTCCCCTGCAGTTCATCCACAAGCCTCTCGATGGTCCCACCCTGCACTCTTCCCCCCCTGGAGAGCCCATGCCCAAGAAAGCATCCTTCCCCATGAAGCCCACCATTCCCACCATCACTACTACACCAGCCACACCTTCCAGTCCCCCCACACTCATTTTACCACCCACCACTCCCACACACATATTACCTTCCCCTACCTCCTCTCCCCTGCACTTCACCTCCTCCCCCCTGCACTTCACCTCCTCCCCATGCGAGCTCACATGCCTGACTGGAGACTCCATTGCAGTCGAATGCTCCGTCTGCTGCCCCTTCCAGCCCATATTCACTTGGTAATCCCCATGATGATGATGCTGATGATGATGATGATGATGATGATAATGATGATGATGATGATGATGATGATGATGATGATGATAATGATGATGATTTATAATCTATTCATTAGGTACAAGGATGCCATTGAGTTGTCCAACAACAACAACAACAACAACAACAACAACGACAACAGCTACGACGACAACATCAACAACATAGTCTCCATCCTCAAGAAGCCGTCTCAAAGCGGCCACTACTGCAGCATGCACGCACGCAGAACGCAGGTGGAGTCTCTCATTCTGAACCACGTGACCCAGGGCGGAGAAATAGTGGTGGAGGTGAAGGGAGGGGATGAAGTGATCAGAAGAAACACCCTGTTGACCGTGAGAGGTGGGAGGGGCTTGGAAACGTGGGAGGGACTTGGAAAAGTGGGTGAAGCTTGGAAACATGGGAGGGGCTTGGATAAGTAGGAGGGGCTTGGAGAGGTGGGAGGGGCTTTGAAAAGTGGGAGGGGCTTGGAGAGATGGGAGGGGCTTGGAAAAGTGGGAGGGGCTTGGAAAAGTGGGAGGAACTTGGAAAAGTGGAAGGGGCTTGGAAACGTGGGAGGGGTTTGGAAAAGTGGGAGGGGCTTGGAGAGGTGGGAGGGGCTTGGAAAAGTGGGAGGGGCTTGGAGAGGTGAGAGGAGCTTGGAAAATGGGAGGGGCTTGGAAAAGTGGGAAGGACTTGGAAAGTGGGAAGGGCTTGAAGAGGTGAGAGGGGCTTGGAGAGGTGGGAGGGACTTGGAGAGGTGAGGGGGACTTGGAAAAGTGGGAGGTGTTTGGAATGGCTTAAACCTTAAAAAATATTTTTTTTAACTTAAGAA
>OX030965.1:8071305-8081305 GCA_943735955.1 Piscicola geometra | reverse complement strand
ATAAGAATACTTCCAGCCATTATGAGTGGAAACATTTAAGTTGAAGTGATTGGCATGTAAAGTTGAATCATTATGATGATTGGCTTGTGATTTGCGCTGTGAACTAGCTGCGTGCGAACATCAGCGTGCGAAAATAATCTCCTGCAGACATAGCGTAAGATAGCGTGACATAGCATGGACATTTTCATGACTTTACACATGCACACACACCCATACACACACACACACACACACACACACACACACACACACACATACACACACACACACACACACACACACACACACACACACACACACACACACACACACACACACACACACACACACACACACACACAGGCATCTAGAGGATGGTACACTTCTTCTTCTTCTTCTTGGGCTTGTTGTTGGGGTCGGTGTTGGTGGGTCGTCTGGACGAGGGGTCTGCTTCGTCGTTCTTCTTGTCCCTGATCAGCTTCATCAGGTCGTAAAACACCTGTGTGTGTGTGTGTGTGTGTGTGTATGTGTGTGTGCGTGTGTGTGTGTGTGTATGTGTGTGTGTGTGTGTGTGTGTGTGTGTGTGTGTGTGTGTGTGTGTGTGTGTGTGTGTGTGTGTGTGTGTGTGTGTGTGTCGATGGAGTGTGGTGGTCGTCAATGTGGTGGATGGAGTGTGGTGGTCGTCAATGTGGTGGATGGAGTGTGGTGGTCGTCAATGTGGTGGATGGAGTGTGGTGGTCGTCAATGTGGTGGATGGAGTGTGGTGATAGTAATGAGAAGCACAGCAAGCACCTTATCGACGTTCTCCTTCGTCTTGGCAGACGTCTCGACATAGGGCACCCTCCACTGAGCCGCCCTCTCCTCCGCCTCACCCCTCGACACCTGCCTGCGTCCCTCCAGGTCCGCCTTGTTGCCCACCAGCAAGAGCGGAATGTCCTCGTCGTTCTTCACTCGCAGAATCTGCTCTCTGTTGTTGTTGTTGTTGCCGTGTGGTGGTTGTTGTTGTTGCCATGTGGTGGTTGTTGTTGTTGCCATGTGATTGTTGTTGTTGTATAAAGGAATGTTCTTGTTTTTTGGTGGTGCTGTTGTTGTTGTTGTCAATTAAGGGTGAGATGGCAACAACAACAACAACAGCAGCAACAACAAAGACCTGAAGTCGTTGGTCTGCGCGAAGGACTCGTGCTCGGTGATGGAGAAGACGCAGAGGAAGCCCTCGCCACTGCGGAAGTAGTTGTCCCTGATCGCTGCATAATCCTCCTGTCCCGCTGTGTCCAGAATGTCCACCTGGCAGTCAGGGTGGTTGCGTGTGGTGGGTGATGTGGATAAGTGGTGGTGGGTGGGTGCATCACTCCAAATACAACTTTGCAACACTTCAACAACAACTTTGCAACACTCCAACAACAACTTCACAACACTTCAACAACAATTTTGCAACACTCCAACAACAACTTTGCAACACTCCAACAACAACTTCACAACACTTCAACAACACTTCAACAACAACTTTGAAACACTTCAACAACAACTTCACAACACTTCAACAACATCCTTGTAACACTTTAACAACTTTGCAACACTTTAACAACAACACAACAACATCAACCCACCTGAACCTCGTTGCCATCAACCACCACCTTCTTCCTGTATGAGTCTGCCTTCGTCGGCTCATAGTCCTCCACAAACTTCAAGGATCATCATCATCATCATCAACAACACCATCATCCTCATCATCATCATCATCAACAACACCATCATCCTCATCATCATCAAATGACAATTTTATTTAATTTCTGTTTCAACTTAGTTTTTAAATGTGAAAAGTTAAATGAAGTAATCGTCTGCAAGTTGCTGAGAGAACTGCACAGAGAAGAGCAGCAGCAGTACCTCATCATACATGAACTGGAGAGTGAGAGCTGACTTGCCTACACCTCCACTGCCCACCATGATCACTTTGTGAATAACCTGGAAAGATGCCATTCTGCAGAACAATCAATTTTCATGCATTTATAACTAATGTTATTTAAATTTGTCTGATTAAACATTTAATTTACATTTATTCAACTTGTAAAATGTAATTTTTAATTTAAAAATTGAAAATTTTGCAATTTTATAAATGAAGTTTTTTATGTCTTATAATGATTATAATCTTGTATAGTATAATGATTATACTATAATCTCATGAATAAGAAATTCTGATTCAGAATGAATCACATCTAAAAAAATATAAGTAATAGGAAATAGGCCGGAAAACTAATATCTTAAATACCTTGTTTTTTGTTTTTTTCTTAAAATTTAATTTGAAATTCTAAAAACGAAAGTAACACAGCTTTTGACTAATTAAATGACTAATCTAACTCAGACGAGCACTCGATAGTGGTTCGACTAATCGATTTACTTTGAAGATAGTTATTTCGAAAATTATTTAAATAACCATGTACCAGTTGGGCCTGTTTTTGTGTTTCAAGCATTTAAAGATGACATTTAAAATGAAAACTCTGCTAAATTTATCAAATAAGTCACATTACAATACATTTTACATCACACCACACCAGGGGCGGAGATCGGCTGCAAATCTTTGGGGGTCCTAACCAGCATAGACGAGCCTGGGGGATCCTGGGGTCTGGACCTCCCTTCCTTTTACTTAAATTTTTTAAATTTCTGTTTTTATACGATATTTAAGAAGCAATGAAAATTTTTATTTTTGACAGCTATAACTATAACTACACATACTCACAATGTATTAATATGTAAAAATTCTATTTTATGCCATGGTTGACGATTATGTTCGCATCAAAACAAAAGTTTTAAAATGTTTTTTTAAAACAAAGTGGAAGGGTCTACATTAAGGAGGACCCCCTCACTACTAAAAAGTGGGAAGTACGGACCCCAAGACCACCCCAAGATCGCCGCCCATGCAACACACCACACCCCAACACAACACTACAAAACCACGCCAAACAAGGCATTTAGCAGCATATAATAGTAAGCATTCGCATAGAAAGACAGTAGTCGTTCAACGAAAAAGAATACAATTCATCTTTCAATGGCACAAGCTCCCATTTTCAGAAAAGCCCGTCTGCAAAATTCAGTCACAACAAGTTTCAGCATAACTTCATAGAAAATACTAAATGATATTCAATATTATTTTCATTCAAAAGCACAATTCCTTAAATATGACTGGCTGAGAAGAAGAAGCCTGCTGGAGTTGTGCTTGCGTGCCCTTTGGCTGGATAAAAGCGTTCACTGGAAAGGTCGGAAGGAGGTAGAGAAGGGAGGGGTGTGGATGGGGGGGCGAAGTAGGCTTGGAAGGGGTTTATCGAGGGGTCGTAGCAGGAGATGGTGGTAACGTAGGCAGGCTCCATCGGATGCACCCACCTGCTCACCCTCTCCCACTCCTCCCGCTGCTTCTGCGACACACCCTCTGACCCCTTCTCACTGCCTGGATGATACTCTGACCCTCTCTCACTGCCTGGATAGTACTCCGACCCTCCAACCCTTCCTTTCTCTGAAGGATTTAAAAAGGTTGCTTTAAAGCTTGTTTAAAAACTCATCAACGATTTGTTTATAGAAGGTGAATGTCAAACCAAGGATTATAACTGAATTTAGAATTATTTTTTATTATTCCTCGGTGAGCGAGGATGGCTTAGATGGTAGACATCGGACTTGCGACTTGAAGGTTGCCTCTTCGAATCCCTGACGAGCAACCGTGAACTATCGAATGTGATGCGGTGTTTGAGACGTATGCATTGAGTTGTTTGACATCTGCTGCCTTCCGGTCGTGCAAGCAAGCACCAAAGTCGCTTGAAATGACACTTCTTCCACAATTATCTAACAAGCGTCTAGGGGACCGAAGTCGCCTGAAGCTAGAATCAACCTCGGAAGGTACCTACCAGTGTTATTTTCATAACGATAACGAAAATGAAAACGACAATTCTGAATAATCGTTCCACGAAAACGAAAATCAAAACTAAATTTATCTTCAAAACGAAAACGAAAATAAAAACTATAATTATTTCCAAAACAAAACTGAAATAAAAACTATAAATATTTTCAAAACGAAAATTAAATAAATTTTTATGATATGCTATAATATGCAAATGAATAACTTTTATAAAAAAATATATGTCTTTGTTATAAACATTATCTTTGGGCTTTATGAAAGTAGCGCCATTTATATAACGTTATTTTATTACCGCTTCGTTTTGTGAACTAAATTATCACTTATTTTAATCATAGATTTGTTGTTATACTTCAAATTTTTTATTAATCAATAATTTACGTAATCAATTCTTTTAATATTTCAATTGACTGTTAATTTGTTAAACTCATTTGTTGTTAATATACAGTTCTATTTTACCGCTTCATTTTATGATCAATTAATTTTTTTATATATAAAAAATAGTGTTTAAAGTTGTAAATTAATATATTTTCAAAACTAAAATGAAAATAAAAACTATAATTATTTTCAAAACTAAAACGAAAATAAAAACTATAATTAATTTCAAAACGAAAACGAAAAGAAAGACTTTAATTGTTTTCAAAACGAAAACGAAAATAAAAACTATAATTAAATCCGAAACGAAACTGAAATAAAAACTATAATTTTTTTATGAAACGAAAATAACACTGGTACCTACTCCACCTCACCCTAAAGAACCAACCTTGGAAGTACCTACTCCACCTCACCCTGAAGAACCAACCTTGGAAGGTACCTACTCCACCTCACCCTGAAGAACCAACCTTGGAAGGTACCTACTCCACCTCACCCTAAAGAACCAACCTTTGAAGGTACCTTCTCCACCTCACCCTGAAGAACCAACCTTGGAAGGTACCTACTCCACCTCACCCTGAAGAACCAACCTTGGAAGGTACCTACTCCACCTCACCCTCAAGAACCAACCTTGGAAAGTACCTACTCCACCTCACCCTGAAGAACCAACCTTGGAAGGTACCTACTCCACCTCACCTTGAAGAACCAACCTTGGAAGGTACCTACTCCACCTCACCCTGAAGAACCAACCTTTGAAGGGAGTCAAGCGAGCTCTTCTCTTCCAGCGCCGGTAACACACAGTCAAGCTGAGCAACAAAACCATCACAAGCACCACACTCGACCTGCAACGAAACAACAGGTGAGTTAAATCTTGTGGCTTGCAATCAGACTATACTGAGTGCAGGGCTCTTCTGCAGCACAGACGCACTTAGGCGACAATAGGAATCGAAGCCACGCTGGCGAGTCGAATGCCAAGCGTTTGACGCTGAGCAAGTGCACCGCCCTGGCTTGATTGCTTGAGGAGCAGATGACACAATAAGTCTCGGTGCTCGAATGCCTGCGAACCAGAGAAAGAAGGAGGACCAGGGACGCCTGCCGTTGTCTCCACACTCTTTCGCTGCGCTGTTGCTACAACTGTGGTTGCTGTTGTTGTTGGTTGTGTTATTGTTGTTGATGTTGTTGGGTTTCAAGTAAGAAATGAAAAATGAATTGAAAAGCTGATGTTGTTAATCAATGCTGACGATGCTTTGTGGCTGCCACCTTCGGTTGCGGCTCTTGAAGGAAATAAAAGTAACATAAAAAGGTACTTAAATCATTATGGTTGTGATTGTTATTACTATTATGATTTAATAAATATCACTATTGCTGTAAAGATTATTTAATTAATTAAATTGTAATTTAAAATAGTTATACACTGCAAGCAATGCCAAGGCATGAAGGCTCACCATGCGAAAGTCTCCGAAATGCTTCTCTCTCCACGTCAACGAAACGCCTTCTGCTTTGTTTTATTGCTGTTCTTTTGTATTGGCTGCAACAAACACTCTTTTCTAAGTGGCCATTTTCATCAGCTGCAGCTGGTGACGCTCGCAACTTCCTCGTTGTCTTCCACAAACAAGCACCATCGAGTGCCGTCACCGACGTTTGCACGCATCCACCCTGACATACTCCAATGCGGAAGAACCACTACACATACATAAGGACGCACACACATGCATACATAAAGACATACACACACGCATACCTAAAGACACACGCACGCATACATAAAGACAAACACACACATACATAAAGACGCACACACACATGCATACATGAAGAAACACACACACGCATACATAAAGACGCACACACACAAGCATACATAAAGACACACACACACACATACATAAAGACGCACACACACATGCATACATAAAGAAACACACACACGCATACATAAAGACATACACACACGCATACATAAAGACACACACAAGCATACATAAAGGCACACTCATACCTGGAGAAGCACTTGTTTTGCTTCTTCATTACAGAAGACTGTTTACTCGTTGTCACACGGTTGCCACAGCAGTATCGATCATGCTAGGGGTGATGATGCTGGTGATGATAATGATGATGCTGTTGATGATAATGATGTGGCTGTTGATAATAATGATGATGCTGTTGATGATAATGATGATGCTGGTGATGATAATGATGATGCTGTTGATGATAATGATGATGCTGGTGATGATAATGATGATGCTGGTGATGATGGCATGGCGAAGAAAGGACTGCGTGATGATAGTATGAGACGATGCAAGTTGGACACATCAGCTGAAGCAAACGAAACTTTATTCTGCAATGAAAGAAGAGCAGTGGAACGAAGAGAAGAGAGCATGCCAGCACCAAGACAGCAGGCCTGTGCAGCAGCAGTGCCGAGAGACTGCGTGCAAGGTGCTTCGCTAGTGCAACTGACGCAGCTCTCAACGGATGATTACCTGAGTTTTGAGGTGCTAAGGTAGTGAATGGAGACAAATGCATTGATGCATTCAGGGTGCCAGGCTTGCTTTCAAAATTGTACAAATAGAATGCAAGAGACATTACATGCACAGGATGCAGCCTTCGACACAAAAGAAATATTCCTTTAAGTAATTTATATATATAAAGTATCTCTTTATATATGAACAGTCATCAGTCAAGGCGTCGAGATGAGGACAAGATGGAGAGTTCGTCGAGTGCATCAGTCCTCCATCGGGATCGCCGAGGAAGGCAGCAGTGCCTCATCGTCCTGCGCTGCTTCGCCCTTGTGGTGGGGTGGTTGTGGTGGTAACCATCATCGTCATCATCTTCATCATCATCATCATCATCATCATCATCATCATCATCATCGTTTCTCATAAATCACCTCATGCACAGCTTCCGACGGTGGAGGAGACAAGCGCAAAAGAGATGCTGCTGCTGCTGGTAGCGATGATGATGATGATGAATGCGCTATTGATGAAGATGAAGAAGATGATGATATGACTAATGGCGTCGATGATGATGAGGGATTGAGTGATGAGACGTGGAGGAGTTTGTGAGGATGGAGATGCGAGTGAGAGATGGCAGGTCTCTTCCTCACTACACCTCTTCCTGTGTTGTCGTCATTGTCGTTGTTGTTGTCGTCATTGTCGTTGTTGATGATAGGGCTGATGTAGTTGATGGGAGCATTCGAGATGTTCCTAATGAAGATGTTTCCTGAGACCTTGTTGTTGGTGTTGTTGTTGCCGTTGGTAACACCAATGTTGTTGTTGTTGCCGTTGGTAACACCAATGTTGTTGTTGTTGCCGTTGGTAACACCAATGTTGTTGTTGTTGCCGTTGGTAACACCAATGTTGTTGTTGTTGCCGTTGGTAACACCAATGTTGTTGTTGTTGCCGTTGGTAACACCAATGTTGTTGGTGTTGTTGTTGCCGTTGGTAACACCAATGTTGTTGGTGTTGTTGTTGCCGTTGGTAACACCAATGTTGTTGGTGTTGTTGTTGCCGTTGGTAACACCAATGTTGTTGTTGTTGTTGCCGTTGGTAACACCAATGTTGTTGTTGTTGCCGTTGGTAACACCAATGTTGGTGTTGTTGTTGCCGTTGGTAACACCAATGTTGTTGTTGTTGCCGTTGGTAACACCAATGTTGTTGTTGTTGTTGCCGTTGGTAACACCAATGTTGTTGTTGTTGATTTTAATTGGTCGAAGCAGCGAAACTCTGTTGTGGCTTATTCTGAGGCTGATGGCGCCCCTGTCGACATTACTAACGTTGTTGTTGATGACGATGTTGTTGTTGACGTTGTTAGTGTTGGGGGTGATAGTGATAATGTTGTTTAAAACGCTGTTATCATTTTTGTTCGAGAAATGATCTTTCTGACTGATGTTGTTGTTGTTGAAGAGAGGGGGGACTGGGGAAGAGTGGGAGGAGTGGGAGGAGGGGAAGGAGAAGGTCCTCACCGCTGGAGTGGCGCTCATGACTTTGCCTTGCACTCGAACCACTTTCTGCAACACTTGTTGTTGTTGTTGTGGTAGAAGTTTTGGCTGTGGTTTTTGTGGATCATGCTGTGGTTGTTGTTGTGGTTTTTGTTGTTGTGGTTGTTGTTGTTGTTGTGGTTGTTGTTGTGGTTGGAGGCGGAGGTGTTGTTGCAGCTGACGTCTCATCAACGGGGAGTTCTGCTGCAGTTGCTTGACGACCTTCTGCTGCGGCGACAGACGCGCACACGACACACACGCGAAGTCTTCGTCGTCACTCAGGTCCTCCTTGCGCAGACCCAGGCACACGAAGTGGAACCATCTCTTGCACGTGTCACACTGCACCCACTCCACGTCGTCCTCTCCTGTGTGCTCTGTGTGTGTGTGTGTGTGTTTGTGTGTATGTGTGTGTGTGTATGTGTGTGTGTGTGTGTTTGTGTGTATGTGTGTGTGATGACGACTCACTGGTGGGAATGATGCACGTGGGAGCTGAACACACCTCCTCCTCCTCCTCATCATCATCATCGATCAAGATGCAACATTGCTCCTGTCCTTGCCCTTGTTGTTGTTGTAGTGGTGGTTGTTGTTGTTGTAGTGGTTGTTGACGAGGCTTGACTCTGATGATGCGTTGTTGTTGAGGTTGTATTTTTATCAGTCGTTGTGCTTTAGGGAGTTGTTGTGCATGTAGTCTTCCTAACTGTAGTTGTTGTTGTTGTTGCATTAGTTGTTGTTGTTGAATGAGTGCTCGTTGTTGTGGTTGTTGTGGTTGTTGCAGGGGCAGTTGTGGCAGCGACGAGTGGCTGAAGACGCCTTCGTTGGAGGCCTTTTGAGGTGGTCGCTTCAGTGCCTCTGGCGCCTGCACCACGTCTGGTAACATGTTCTCCTGGAGCGGAAAAAGGAGGAAGAGAAGGAGGAGGAGGGAGAGGAGGAAGAAGAGGAAGAGAAGGAAGAAGAAGAGGAGGATGAGGAAGAGGAGGATGATGAGGAAGAGGAGGAGAATGAGGAAGGAAGGAAGGGGAAAAGAAGGAGAAGGAAGAAGAGGAGAAGAATGAGGAGGAGGAGGAAGAGGAAGAAGAGGAGGAGGAAGAGGAGGAGAAGGAAGAGGAAGAAGAAGAAGAGGATGATGAGGAAGAGAAGGAGGAGGAGGAGAATGAGGAGGAAGAGGAAGAGGAAGAAGAGGAGGAGGAAGAGAAAGAGGAGAAGGAGAAGGAGGAGAAAGAGGGGGAGGAGGAGAAAGAGGAGGATGAGGAGGAGGAGGAGGAGAAGGAAGGGAAAAAGAAGGAGGAGGAAGAGAAAAAAGAGAAAAATAAGTAAGGTTTTATTAGTCCTCAAATCTTGCATCTACCTTCCTCCACCATGCAACCTCAGCCACTCACGCACGCACCTTGAAGCGAACGACAGGAGTGGCCAGCAGACGTGCATGCCTGTGCAGCAGCCTCAGCAGGACGTCCGCCTCTGTCGTCTCGACCGCCAACAAAACACTCTGCACCAGCAACCTCTCCATCCTGTCCAGCTCCTCGTCGCTACGTGTCGTCTCTGTGGACATGATGATGATGATACTGACGATGGAGATGGAGATGACGATGGTGGTGATGATGACCATGACGACAATAACGATGATGACGATAGTGGATGATGATGATGATGATACTGATGGTGGTGGTGATGACAACGACGATGATGACGATGATAGCACCCACTTTCCAGGACGTCTCCTCGCTCCTCCTCCTCCTCCTCCTCACTCAGAACACCACCACCGCCACCTGCCACCAGCA
>OX030965.1:8063805-8068805 GCA_943735955.1 Piscicola geometra | reverse complement strand
TGATGAAGATGATGATGAAGATGATGATGGAAATGATGATGATGATGATGATGAAGATGATGGAGGAAATGATGATGATAATGATGATGAAGATGATGATGGAAATGATGATGATGATGATGATGATGTAGATAATGGCGGTGATGATGATGATGTAGAAGGAATGGCACCTTGAATTGCTGGCACTGCTCGTACAGGAAGACCCCCTCGTGAGGCAGTGGAAGAGGTCTGTCGAGGAGGGAGGAGGTGAGTGCTTCCTTTACTTACCACCACTCAATCATCATCATCATCATCATCATCATTATCATCATTATCATCATCATCATCACGTGAGTCAACAAATGATATCACATGGGACACTCACTTCTGATTGGTGAAATCCTCAATTCTCTGCTGCAGTTCATTGAACGTGGCCAGCAGACTCTTGAGTTGGCCTAGTTTCTCAGTGACTGATTGGCTGGGAGGGAAGGATGACCCAGTTTGGAGAAGTCTCATTAGTGTTTCGTAAGAGACTTTGACTGATTCGTCGTCCAATGAGGAGAGCTCCTCGAACCATGAGATGCGGTTCATTGCCTGTGTGTGTGTGTGTGTGGCAAATGACTTTTTTAAGAACACTAGCACACACATACTCAAACACACACAAAAGAATACACACACACAAACACACACACACACACACAAACACACACACACACAAACAGACAAACACCTTGTCAAGAAGAACGACTTCAGGAAGGTCGACAGGCAGGTTGGAACATCTCTCGAAGAGGCCCTCGATGTCGTCAACTGCCGTGTGGAGGTGCTGATGATGATGATGATGGTATCAAGAGTGGCGGTGGTGCTGATGATGATAGTATTAGAGCAACAACAACAACAACAACAGCACTCACTGGTCAGGTGCTCCTTGCTCGCCTCTTCAGCGATCTGCTTCCTCTCTTCGCCCAGCTTCACTGCATACTCCTGTGTTCGTGTGTGTACGTGTGTTCGTGTGTGTGTTCGTGTGTGTGTGTTCGTGTGTGTACGTGTGTTCGTGTGTGTACGTGTGTGTGTGTGTGTTCGTGTGTGTGTGTGTGTGTGTGTTCGTGTGTGTACGTGTGTTCGTGTGTGTGTATTTATGTGTACGTGTGTGTGTGTGTGTGAGCATGTTTGCAATAAAACACACAAGCACATGAAGAATAAAGAGACGCAGCACTCACCCTGATCTTGGGTCCAGAGGGCAGCTTGCAGCAGAGGGAGTCGATGCGGCAGAGGAGCTCTTCGAACCTCGCCATGCTCACCTTGCCGCCGCTCTCTCTGCGTGTGTCGTGTGGTGTGGTGAGGTGTGGTGTGTGGTGTGTCGTGTGGTGTGGTGAGGTGTGGTGTGTGGTGAGACGTGGTGTGGTGAGGTGTGGTGTGGTGTGGTGTGTGGTGAGGTGTGGTGTGGTGTGTGGTGTGGTGAGGTGTGGTGTGTGGTGAGGTGTGGTGTGTGGTGAGGTGTGGTGTGGTGTGGTGTGTGGTGTGGTGTGTGGTGAGGTGTGGTGTGTGGTGAGGTGTGGTGTGTGGTGAGGTGTGGTGTGTGGTGAGATGTGGTGTGTGGTGAGGTGTGGTGTGTGGTAAGGTGTGGTGTGTGGTGAGGTGTGGTGTGTGGTGAGGTGTGGTGTGGACGTGGTATGGTGTGATAAGGTGTGATGAGGTGATGCCAAACACCACACAATTATAACCCACCCCATTCCACCCTACAACATAAGCCCACCACACCACACCACACCACCCATCCAGCCAGCCAGCACACGACCACACACAGGTTCTTGATCTTGGGGATGTTGTGGGCGATGGCGAGGAGGGCTTCAGAGGCGCTCAAGTGCTCAGAGAGGGAGGCCAGCAGGCTGCATGGCGGGAAGCCGTTGCCATGGTGTTCCTTTATGAGGTTGCGGATCGCTGTGACGCCTGTGGATTGAAGGAGGTGGTGTTGGTGTGGTTGGTTCAGTGAGTTGAAGGGGGTGGTGTTGGTGTGGTTGGTTCAGTGAGTTGAAGGAGGTGGTGTTGGTGTGGTTGGTTCAGTCAGTTGAAAGAGGTGGTGTTGGTGTGGTTGGTTCAGTGAGTTGAAGGAGGTGGTGTTGGTGTGGTTGGTTCAGCGAGTTGAAGGAGGTGGTGTTGGTGTGGTTGGTTCAGTGAGTTGAAGGAGGTGGTGTTGGTTTGGTTGGTTCAGTGAGTTGAAGGAGGTGGTGTTGGTTTGGTTGGTTCAGTGGGTTGAAGGAGGTGGTGTTGGTGTGGTTGGTTCAGTGAGTTGAAGGAGGTAGTGTTGGTGTGGTTGGTTCAGTGGGTTGAAGGAGGTGGTGTTGGTGTGGTTGGTTCAGTGGGTTGAAGGAGGTGGTGTTGGTGTGGTTGGTTCAGTGGGTTGAAGGAGGTGGTGTTGGTGTGGTTGGTTCAGTGAGTTGAAGGAGATGGTGTTGGTGTGGTTGGTTCAGTGAGTTGAAGGAGGTGGTGTTGGTGTGGTTGGTTCAGTGGGTTGAAGGAGGTGGTGTTGGTGTGGTTGGTTCAGTGAGTTGAAGGAGGGGGTGTTGGTGTGGTTGGTTCAGTGAGTTGAAGGAGGGGGTGTTGGTGTGGTTGGTTCAGTGAGTTGGAGGAGGTGGTGTTGGTGTGGTTAGTCTATTGAATGGCATAGATGGATATTTAACCACCACTCCCCACCCTCAACACCCTCCCCACCCTCAACACCCTCCCCACCCTCAACTCCCTCAACACCCTCCCCACCCTCAACTCCCTCAACACCACCTCACCCAAACGATGTCTGCCTTTAGCCTCAAGGGCAATGGTGGCCTTCTGTCGCCACAGCTGCAGTGGCCTCGTCTTCACTGCCAACTTCTCCAGCATGCCTTCAAGCTCTTGCATGGTGTACTTGTAGCTGGTTGTGGTGTTGTTGTGGTGGTGGTGGTTGTTGTACTTGTAGCTGGTTGTGGTGTTGTTGTGGTGGTGGTGGTTGTACTTGTAGCTGGTTGTAGTGTTGTTGTTGTGGTGGTGGTTGTACTTGTAGCTGGTTGTGGTGTTGTTGTTGTGGTGGTGGTTGTACTTGTAGCTGGTTGTGGTGTTGTTGTGGTGGTGGTGGTTGTACTTGTAGCTGGTTGTGGTGTTGTTGTGGTGGTTGTGGTTGTACTTGTAGCTGGTTGTGGTGGTGGTGTTGTGGTGGTGGTGGTTGTTGTACTTGTAGCTGGTTGTGGTGTTGTTGTGGTGGTGGTTGTTGTACTTGTAGCTGGTTGTGGTGTTGTTGTGGTGGTGGTGATTGTACTTGTAGCTGGTTGTGCTGTTGTTGTGGTGGTGGTGGTTGTACTTGTAGCTGGTTGTAGTGTTGTTGTGGTGGTGGTGGTTGTACTTGTAGCTGGTTGTGGTGTTGTTGTGGTGGTGGTGGTTGTACTTGTAGCTGGTTGTGGTGTTGTTGTGGTGGTGGTGGTGGTTGTACTTGTAGCTGGTTGTGGTGTTGTTGTGGTGGTGGTTGTACTTGTAGCTGGTTTTTGTGTTGTTGTGGTGGTGGTTGTACTTGTAGCTGGTTGTTGTGGTGGTGGTGGTGGTTGTACTTGTAGCTGGTTGTGGTGTTGTTGTGGTGGTGGTTGTACTTGTAGCTGGTTGTGGTGGTGGTGGTTGTACTTGTAGCTGGTTGTGTTGTTGTGGTGGTAGTTGTTGTTGGAAGAGTTGTGATAGGTTGAAAGAAAGTGATCAGTGAGCACGCCACCACACACCACACCACACCACACCACACACCACACCACACCACACACCACACACCACACCTAACACCCCACCACACCACACCACACCACACCACACACCACATCACACACCACATCTAACAACCCACCACACCACACCACACCACACCACACACCACACCACACACCACACCACACCACACACCACACACCACACCACACCACACCACACACCACACACCACACACCACACCACACACCACACCACACACCACACACCACACCACACCCCACCACACCACACCACACCACACCACACACCACACCACATCACCCACTTGAGCACTTGCGAAGAACACTGGCACAGTGACGTCACATGATGCAGACACGCCATCTTCCCTGGTGGAGAAGTTGTTGTCGTTGTGAACTCCACCACAGCACCACCATGGCAAGCACACATAGCATCACACGCACACATAACAAGCACACATAACATCACAAGCACACATGACAAGCACATAGCCTCACAAGCACACATAGCAAGCACATAGCATCACAAGCACACATAACATCACAAGCACACATGACAAGCACATAGCCTCACAAGCACACATAGCAAGCACATAGCATCACAAGCACACATAACATCACAAGCACACATGACAAGCACATAGCCTCACAAGCACACATAGCAAGCACATAACATCACATAGCATCACAAGCACACATAGCATCACAAGCACACATAGCAAGCACATAGCATCACAAGCACACATAGCAAGCACATAGCATCACAAGCACACATAGCAAGCACATAGCATCACAAGCACACATAGCAAGCACATAGCAAGCACATAGCATCACAAGCACACATAGCAAGCACACATAGCAAGCACATAGCATCACAAGCACACATAGCAAGCACATAGCATCACAAGCACACATAGCATCACAAGCACACATAGCAAGCACATAGCAAGCACATAGCATCACAAGCACACATAGCATCACAAGCACACATAGCAAGCACATAGCATCACAAGCACACATAGCAAGCACATAGCATCACAAGCACACATAGCAAGCACATAGCAAGCACATAGCATCACAAGCACACATAGCAAGCACATAGCATCACAAGCACACATAGCAAGCACATAGCATCACAAGCACACATAGCAAGCACATAGCATCACAAGCACACATAGCAAGCACATAGCATCACAAGCACACATAGCAAGCACATAGCATCACAAGCACACATAGCAAGCACATAGCATCACAAGCACACATAGCAAGCACATAGGAACGCACCAG
>OX030965.1:8048805-8053805 GCA_943735955.1 Piscicola geometra | reverse complement strand
ATGATGATGATGATACTGTGTGAGAGGTGAAGATGATGATGATACTATGTGAGATGATGATGATGATGATACTGTGTGAGAGGTGATGATGATGATGATACTGTGTGAGAGGTGATGATGATGATGATACTGTGTGAGAGGTGAAGATGATGATACTATGTGAGATGATGATGATGATGATACTGTGTGAGAGATGATGATGATGATGATGATACTGTGTGAGAGATGATGATGATGATGATACTGTGTGAGAGGTGAAGAAGATGATGATACTGTGTGAGAGATGATGATGATGATGAGGAAGGTAGTTTATGCAGTCATGCTCACGCTGGAGAGGCAGTGGCCGTCCTTAGACTTAGGTCTGGTTCGCTTCTGTAGGCTTTCATCTGTGTGTGTGTGTGTGTGTGTGTGTGTGCAGGTGTGTGTGTGTGTGTGTGCAGGTGTGTGTGTGTGTGTGTGCAGGTGTGTGTGTGTGTGTGTGTGTGTGCAGGTATGTGTGTTTGTGCAGGTGTGTGTGTTTGTGCAGGTGTGTGCCTGTGAAGGACCTTGGATGATGGACTGGGCGGGGTCGGGCAGACTCATCTTGGGACCTGCTCCGATGAACTTGAGCTTCATCAACTCAGAACTCGCCTTCTTCCTCACCCTCTGCTCCACGCCCTCTCCCTTCAGCATCTCTCTCTCTCCATTCATTGCGCCCTCTCCCTTCGCCATCACCATCTCACCTTCCCCCTCTTCTTTACTTCTCTCACTACTTTCCCTCTCAACTCCACCCCACTCCTCCTTGACTCCCTCACTCATGTCCTCAATCTTCACCACTCCATAGCACATGTCCACTCCGCCAACAACACCACCACCACTAGTGACGTCAGTGCTGCTATTAGTAGTACCATTCTTCTCATTTCTATTATTATTATTATTATTATTATTATCACTATTCTCATTCTCATTATTATTACTATTGTTAGTAGTAGTAGTAGTGGTAGTAGTAGTAGTAGAAGTAGTAGTAGTAGTGGTAGTAGTAGTAATAGAAGTAGTAGTAGTAGAAGTTGTAGTAGTGGCAGCAGAGGCGCTGTCAAGAAGGAATGGAGGATCGGAAGACAGCTTGATGGTGGAGTGAGTCGTCATCTCTGCTGGAAGTCTTTCCTGATCGTGATGATGATGATGAGTGATAATGATGATGATGATGATAAAGGGAATGATTATGATAATGAAGAGGATGATGCGAAGGTGATGATGATGATGGTGAAGAGGATGATAAGAATGGTGATGATGATGAAGAGAATGGTGATGATGATGATGGTGATGGTGATGATGATGATGGTGAAGAGGATGATGGGAATGGTGATGATGATGAAGAGGATGGTGATGATGATGATGATGATGAAGAGGATGGTGATGGTGATGATGATGATGGTGAAGAGAATGATGGGAATGGTGATGATGATGAAGAGGATGGTGATAATGATGAAGAAGATGGTGATGATGATGATGGTGAAGAGGATGATGGGAATGGTGATGATGATGAAGAGAATGCTGATGATGATGATGGTGAAGAGGATTATGTGAATGGTGATGATGATGAAGAGAATGCTGATGATGATGATGATGATGAAGAGGATGGTGATGATGATGATGAAGAGGATGCTGATGATGATGACATACCAGCTTAACTTTCATGAGCTTTGAGAATTGGTTGAGATCGTGTGTTTGCTCCATCTTGACCTGCTTCAAGTGGTAGTAGTAGTAGTGGTAGTATTAGTAGTAGTAGTAGTGGTAGTAGTAGTAGTATTAGTAGTAGTAGTAGTAGTAGTAGTAGTAGTAGTAGTAGTAGTAGTAGTAGTAGTAGTAGTAGTAGTGGTAGTAGTAGTAGAAGTAGTAGTAGTAGTAGTAGTAGTAGTAGTAGCGCTTACAGCAGTGGCAAAGGTTGCCTCAGTGGTTGGAGCCTCAGGGTTGCTGGAATGGACTTGACTGCTGGCAGAGCTCTGTGTCTTGAGTGCTTCATCAGTCATTTTGTTGTTGTTGTTGTTAGTGCTGTTGTTGCTAGTTTTGTTGTTGTTAGTGTTGTATCTGCTGTTGCCACTAGCTTCAATCTTGCTTCCCATTTTAGTCTCTTTTTTCTGTGAACATTCACAGATATACTATTACTACTACTACTACTACTACTACTACTACTACTACTACTACTACTACTACTACTACTACTACTACTACTACTACTACTAAAACTACAACTACTACTACTATTACTACTACAACTACCACTACTACTACTACTACTACTACTACTACTACTACTACTACTACTACTACTACTACTACTACTACTACTACTAATACTACTACCACTACTACTACTACTAATACTACTACTACTACTACTACTACTACTACTACTACTACTACTACTACTACTACAACTACTACTACTACTATTACTACTACAACTGCCACTACTACTACTATTACTATCCATCCATTCATCTTACTCAATTAAGCAAACTAAAAGCTAAACATGAAGACTCAACAGCGACTGACCACAGCAGTGGCTGCGGCGGAGGTGGTGGTGGCACTCTCAGACGTGCCAGCCACAAAGACGTCGTACGGAAGCAACACTTTGTTGTACTGGTGTTTCAGTTGGCTGCATGTGTCTGTCGAGGTACTGTGTGTGTGTATGTGTGTGTGTGTGTGTGTGTGTGTGTGTGTGTGTGTGTGTGTGTGTGTGTGTGTGTGTGTGTGTGTGTGTGTGTGTGTTTAGGTTTGATAGAGATAATGATGGTGATGATGAAGATGATGGTAACAGGGCCTCACTTGTATCCGAGCAGCTGAGCCACATGAGGCCACTTGTTTTGTCGCTCAACAGAGTGGTAACCATCCATTTCGTGCACAAACTGTGTCATCATCATCTTCATTATCATCATCATCCTCATCATCATCATCATCACCCTCATCATCATCCTCATAATCATCATCATGATACTCACCTTTCTGAGATGGTAGAAGTCCAAGTAGTTGTTATCAATGTATGGAATCTTGAGGCTGTTGTGCTGGTTGTGATGATGAGGTTAATAATGATGGTGATAATAGTGAAGGTGTTAATGATGATGATTGTGGTGGTGATGATAATGATGAAATAGAAACCTGCAAATCCCAGAACTTGGCCAAGTGGTCAAGAAAGTGCAGTCTGATCCTCGACTTTGCCTGCATTGAAAAGGCAGTTTGGAGTTTCATAGAGGCCACACAAGACCACACACGACCACACTAAGCCACAACACACCAAGCCACACCAGGCCACACTAAGCCACAACACACCAAGCTACAGCAAGCCACACCTAACCACACGACACCACACCAAGCCACCAGCCTCAAGTTCATTGAGTTTCTGAATTCTTGGAGTGAACTTGAAGGAGTCAATGTCGACTGCAAATGGCGGCTGCCAGTGCTGTGTGGGAGTTACAATATCAGTATCATTATATGAATATATACCCCTTCAAATAGAAAATTTAAAAAATAATAATTTGAAAATTCTCAAAATAAAGTATAAAAATGACTCTGAAATAACATAACCAATGCTGTCTTCACACATTTCGCATCTAAGCCACAAGCAGACAATGGAAGATGAATACAAGCGAACCGGAGGCGGTCTGATCTTGCAGATGCCGAACTGTTCTGCCACTGGTCTGATCTTGGCGATGTACGCAAAGGGGTCAGTGAACTCCTCGTCGGTGGGCTGGAAGACCGGTGCTTCAGGGGGCGCCACGAACTTGCCGTTCAGCTTCATTCTTGCTTTCTTATCGGATATCTTATATTGCAAATGATTTCAATTCGTAAGCGTGATAAAACCCATTTTTTTTCTAAAACCACAACAATCAGAGGTACGACTATTTTTCTAGAATGTGGAGATACTAAATACTTTTGCGTTGCACTTTCCAGATTGACATTTTTGATCGGATCTTTTTTGCTAGCCCCTAAGTTGACTTTCTTTTGCTTTGCTCCTGAAAGTGACATTCCACCTCTTTACCAAGCATCCATGCATGCCAGTTCAGAAGAGACACAGGCTTCATAGTTGGTTGATTGATAAGAGCTCATCTCAAAGAAACCCATTCCAAAAGTTCTTTAAAAATTTATTTTATATTTGAAACAAATCGTGTGGATTACACTGCAATATACAATTGCGCTTCAAGAGATCTCCTCAGCGCAATCGAAATGTCAACGACAAGGTGAAGGTTCCCTCCTCAGCATTCAACTTGCTTGTGCATGAGAGCTTTCAAACTTTCGCACGGAGAGGCATTCAAACTCAATATGAGGTCTATTCCGTTAACATAATATACTTCAATATAATTAATAATTAAAAAGATAACATAATTTACACGATGAAGATGTATTAACTAGTACAACTAACCTCATCATCCTCATCATCATCATCATCATCCTCATCATCATCATCATCATCATTATCATCATCATCGTGTACACATCATCATCAACACCTGCACTATGAAGATGTCTTGATGGGTACAACCAACCTCACTTCATTGCAATTGACGGAGTCTTGAGAGACAAGAGATGCAGTTGCAACGACGACAGAGAAAGAATGTTGTATTAGTGGTGGCATAACTAACAAGTCTGAGGAGGATTCAAACGAGGAAAGATGAGATTGAGAAATGTACAACAACAACAACCACAACAATAACAACAACAACAACAAATTCTCAAGAAGTATCTACGTGTGGTGTTGAGGTTGGATGGTTTGTAATGATGATAATGGTGATGATGATGATGGTTTGTAATGATGATGATGATAATGATGATAATGGTGATGATGATGATGGTTTGTAATGATGATGATGATGCTGATGATGATGATGATGATGATAGAAAGATCAATAAACATATTGACACTAATTGAGAGAAAAAAGGAATGGTCAAACAGAGACGATGGAGGAGTGAGAGAAGGGGGTTGCTGATAGTAGTAGTAGTGGTGGTGATAGTAATAGTAGTGA
>OX030965.1:8018805-8043805 GCA_943735955.1 Piscicola geometra | reverse complement strand
TGTGTGTGTGTGTGTGTGTGTGTGTGTGTGTTTGTGTGTGTAAATGCATGTGCATTTAAGTGAAAATCAAGTAGCGAAAGAGTGGCATCCACCAGCACCCCTCCCTCCCTCCCTCACTCACGCACCACAAGGGACTCTCGTCTTCTGGCTGGCACATGCTGACGAGTGACTTGATGAGCGAGGAGGTGTTCATGCGCGTGTACTTGTTCGGGTAGGAGAGGATCGCCGTCACCAACACCAGCACCAGCACCTGTGGCGTGTCATGATGATGATGATCGTGGTGGTGGTGGTGATGACGATGATGGTGAGGGTGATGCTGATGATGATGACGATGATGGTGATAGTACCTCAGTGATGTTGTACTTTCCGAGGATGGAAGTCTTACGATAACGACACCACTTGATGTTCGCCCTGATGAACAACGTGCCCCACAAGCCCTGTATCATCATCATCATCATCGCTACCATCATCATCATCATCATCACTAACACACACAAGCACACACAGACACACACACACACACCCCGAAGACTCCGAGGAGGATGAAGGCGCACAACTCGATGAGGTACCAAGGGTTGTGGTACTCGATGTAGAACATCACCAGGTGGTCGTTGCCGAAGGGGTTGAACGACCGGAGCACGAAGGCAGCCGCCAAGGCGCAGAAGAAGGACCGCCACAACGTCTTCAGTGGAAAGTAGTAGCTCACCTGGGTGGTGGTGTGGTGGTGGTGGTTGGGTGGTGGTGTGGTGGTATGGTGTGGTTGGGTGGTATGGTGTGGTTGGGTGGTGGTGTGGTGGTATGGTGTGGTTGGGTGGTATGGTGTGGTTGGGTGGTATGGTGTGGCTGTGTGGTATGGTGTGGTTGGGTGGTATGGTGTGGTTGGGTGGTATGGTGTGGTTGTGTAGTATGGTGTGGTTGTGTGGTATGGTGTGGTTGTGTGGTATGATGTGGTTGTGTGGTATGGTGTGGTTGGGTGGTATGGTGTGGTTGGGTGGTATGGTGTGGTAGTGTGGTATGGTGTTGTTGGGTGGTATGGTGTGGTTGGGTGGTATGGTGTGGTAGTGTGGTATGGTGTGGTTGGGTGGTATGGTGTGGTTGGGTGGTATGGTGTGGTAGTGTGGTGGTGGTGGTTGGGTGGTATGGTGTGGTTGGGTGGTATGGTGTGGTTGGGTGGTATGGTGTGGTTGTGTGGTATGGTGTGGTGGTGTGGTGGTGGTGGTTGGGTGGTATGGTGTGGTGGTGGCTGTGTGGTATGGTGTGGTAGTGATGGATGGATGGCTGGATGGATGGATAGATGGCTGGATAGATGGATGGATAGAAGGAATGCAGACTTCTTCGAGAGAGAAGAGAACACCTCCGATGGGAGCTCCGAACGCCACACTCACGCCTGCCGCTGCTGCCGCTGATAAGATCTGTCGTCGTCGTTGTGGTGATGGTAACAGTGGTGGTGATGATGATTATAATAAAGGTAGTGATGCAGCAAAAACCACATAAGTCATACAAACACATACACAAATACATACACACACACACACACAAACACACACACACGCGCACACTAAAACACACCTCCCTCTTCTTGGCTTCATTCTTGTCGTACTTTGGGAAGAGATGTGAGATGATGTTGCCACAGCACGAGGCTATGTGTACAAATGGTCCCTCTTTGCCTGTGTGTGTTTGTATATGTGTGTGTGTGTTTGTATATGTGTGTGTGCGTGTGTATGCATTTTTGGAGATGTCTTTGAAGGACATATAAAACTAACGCACTTAAACACATACAGTCACACTCACAAACACACACACACACCAAGAGAGAGTCCAGAAGAGACTGACAACATGAGGCCAATCGACTTGATCAGCAAGGTCCACTTGCCCAAGTAGCCCCTGATGATGAAGCCACTCAGAATTGTCTTTATCTGTGTGTGTGTGTGTGTGTATGTATGTATGTGTGTGTGTGTGTGTGTATGTATATATGTGTGTGTGTGTGTGTGTGTGTGTGTGTGTGTGTGTGTGTGTGTGTGTGTGTGTGTGTGTGTGTGTGTGTGTGTGGATGTGTGTGTGTTTGGGTGTGTTCTCGTATGTGCGTGAAGATGATGAGTGAGGCACCTCAGGAATACCAGATCCACAGGCGTAGGGCGCGAAGACCTTGACGAGCATGGCTGCCAGGAGGGCAAAGACGACGGCCCACGTGATGTAGAGGAGGTAGGAGAGCAAGTAGACGCCTGCGCCACTCCGCGTCTCGATGCCAAACAACTCAGGCCACGACTTCCACTGTGGTGGTTTGGTGGATGCGATGATAGTGGGATGGGTTGATGCGATGTACACATAGGACTTGACGAAGACAGACACACAGACAGAGACACACAGAGACACATAGAGATAGAGAGAGGCACCTGGGAGCACTCGTCTTGCTGGAAGGAAGTGTCGTTGGCGGCCCAGCAGCAGTGTTCCTTGTTGAGCCAGAATGCCTCCAAGCACACTCCCTCCTTCAAGTCGCTCATCCACGTCGCTCCGATGTCCACTATCGCTGCACAGATGCCTGTTTTGACGTATTTGTTGTATGTTTGTATGCATACAAACACACACACACACACACACACACATACACACACACACACACACACACACACACACACACACACACACACACACACACACACACACACACACACACACACACACACAAACACACACACACACACACACCTGCAGCACAGCCTACAAACAAGACGCACACCCATCCACTCCACGCGTCATGTGCAGTCTTGAGCCTCGTGAAACAGCCCTCCTTGCGCCGCGACATGATCATGCGGTGGCGGTTGCGGTCCTTGGAGATCTCGCGCAGCCAGTCGATCGTGTGGAAGTCGTCGTACTGGCCGATGCCCACTGGCAACTCTTCTAGCGCCTCAATTGAGGAGCCGCCTGTGTGTTGGTCGTTTGAGAGAAGGGAGGTGAGTTTCAGAGACGGTGAATAATGGTGGATTATCATGATGAAGGCTCAGTCAGATTGATTGGTTGCTTGAATGATCAAAATGGCAGTTGCAGCCAATATTGCTAAGAAACATAGTTGTTTTTTAGATAAGTCCAAGTTTAAGGAACTAAAACATTTTGTAAAGTAACATCAACTACTAATAATTGAGACTTTCAAGTAATAATGATCTTTAGGATTTGCAATCTCCAGATCACCTTGGATGCCCACGTCGACCTGGTCAGGCCTGCTCGCTCCATTCCTGCCCTTGAAACGAGTCTCTTCCTCTTGCATCTCAATCATTCTGTAACTTCCTTTTACTTGGTTTCAGCTTTTACAACTTTCATTCATCAAGACTTCTAGATACTTAACCAGCTAAGATCTGGTATAATTCAAAAATGACAGGTTAAAAAAAAAGTTTTTTAATTAATTAATTTATATTCATAACTTGGTTTAAATATTAAGTAAACTGGTCGTAATTATAAGATATGGAGAAAAACTAACTCCAGCAATTGCCATTGATTTTCCGGATTTTAAAATTACAAGTTTAAAAAAAGTAAAGAGTTTTTTAGTAAAATTTATTATAAAAATTAAATGGTAATTATTGGACATAAACTACTAAAAACTAAAATTCACTTTTGTTCAGAATACTTTTGGCGCAATTTAATCCTGTAAGCCCCAATCTGTGAATGCAAGCGCAACCACTGTAACCCTCATCACTTTAAATAACTTCAAATAACAGTTTGAAACATTTCAAGACTTTTCACAAAAACAAATGACGAGTTACGAACCAGGTCTCCTAGGCAACCTTCTGCCCCTCTACTACAAGAAAGTCTTCCCTTCCGGCCTGCTATGTCGCTGGCTCAACTATAGTGGAGGTTTCAAGACTTCATCATTCTTTGTTTTAATACAATGTTATTTATATACCACTTCATACACACGCCTATAATTATATATGTGGTGTGATTGTATGGCTGTGCATGTGCATATAGATGGAATGAATGATAAGTTGACGACTAGGCTTTTGTGACAGTTGGTTGCTTCCACAAGAGGGAGTTTTCCTTCACTCTGAAAGACGATGTGTACATCAGGTTTGAACGAATACTAATAGTTATTCAAAAGAAAAAAAAATTACTACTACCAATAATAATTATGATACTACTACTACTACTACTACCACTACTACTACTACTACGACTACTTCTTCTACTACTACTACGATAACTAATACTACTTCTACAACAACTAATACTACTAATACTAAAACTTGTACTGCTAATATTATTCCTATGACTGCTGATTGCACACCAAAGTGGCCACCACCCATCGTGCACAGGTACCTCTCTTACGCCAACCAGGAGGAGTTTGAAAAGGACCTGCTCAGACTGTGTCCCTACAAGATCGATATAGGAGCCGTCTACACACATAAGGTGGTGCTGATGATGATGATGATGATGATGATGGTGGTGGTGGTGGTTGCGTCCATTGAAAGTAGGCATTATTTTCAATGAAATAAAAGATCAAATCTTCCATCTCACATAAACACGCACACACACACACACACATACATACACACACACACACACACACAGCCACGTGACATGAAGGCGATGAAGGCGGGCACGTACCGGCCTCTCGAGAAGGAGTTGGTCTTCGACGTCGACGTCTCCGATTACGACGACGTGCGCTTCTGCTGCTCGTCAGTGCCCTCCTCCTCCTCTTCCTCCTCCTCCTTCTCACGAGATCATTACTACCTACCTACCTAGCTGCTTGCATCATAATCATCATCTCTTTCATTATCATCATTATCCCTTCATCATCATCAGATCATTACTAGCACCATCATCATCTCCTTCATTATCATCATGACCACCACCACAGAGGGGCAGACATATGTCTCAAGTGCTGGCCTCTGATGGCGATGGCTGTTCAGATCATCGACAGAGGCCTCAAAGGTGCTCTTGATGGTGATGATGATGATGCTGATGATGATGATGATGGTGATGATGATTGTTATTAATAATATAAAATGGAATACCACAAACACCTTCACCACCTACTCCCTCTTCACTTCTTTACTATCTTTTTGCTTTCCATCTCATGCCCCTTCATCCAACAACCCATCATCATCATCATCACCTTCATCCAACAACCCATCATCATCATCATCATCACCTTCATCCAACAACCCATCACCATCATCATCATCACCTTCATCCAACAACCCATCATCATCATCACCTTCATCCAACAACCCATCATCATCATCACCTTCATCCAACAACCCATCATCATCATCACCTTCATCCAACAACCCATCATCACCATCATCATCATCACCTTCATCCAACAAACCACCCCTTCCTTATTCAACAGAAGATCTAGGCTTCGAAGGGGTGTTGTGGGTGTACTCGGGCAGGAGGGGCGTGCATGCGTGGGTGGTCGACGAGAGGGGCCTCGACCAGCAGGCCAGGTCTGCCATCGTCGACTACTTCACTCTCGTCAAGGTTGCTGCTGCTGCATTCAAGTAGTCGTCATCATCACCATCATCTGCTTTATGAGGCCATCACACTGGCATTTGGATGATGAGGGTGATGAAAGTTGTGGAAGAAGAGTAGTGTTAATATCAATAATCTATAATCTATAATCATAAGCATCTTCACAATCATTATCATCATCACCACCATCTCATCATCATCATCACCATCATCATCACCACCATCTCATCACCAGGGAGGATCTAAAATGGCGAAAAAAGTCAATTTAAAAAGTGCCAAAATACACCCTTTCATCAGGTTGTATGCATCATCTACTCATCCACCTCCCTCTATCCATACCCCTCCCTCCACCCACTCATCCACCTCCCTTCCTCCACCCACTCATCCACCTTCCTCCCTCCACCCACCCATCCACCTCCCTTCCTCCACCCACCCATCCACCTCCCTTTCTCCACCTCTCTCCCTCCACCTCTCTCCCTCCACCTCCCTCCTTCCACCCACCCTTCTCTCCCTCCACCCATCCACCTTCCTCCCTCCATCCACTCATCCACCTCCCTTCCTTCCACCCACTCATCCACCTCCCTCCCTCCACCCACTCATCCACCTCCCTCTCTCCACCCACTCATCCACCTCCCATTCTCCACCTCCCTCCTTCCACCCACTCATCCACCTCCCTCCCATCCACCTCCCTCCTTCCACCCACCCATTCACCTCCCTTCCTCCACCCACCCATCCACCTCCCTCTCTCCACCTCCCTCCCTCCACCTCCCTCCCTCCACCCACCCCTCTCTCCCTCCACTCATCCACCTTCCTCCCTCCACCCTCTCATCCACCTCCCTCTCTCCACCCACCCATCCACCTCCCTCTCTCCACCCACTCATCCACCTCCCTTCCTCCACCCACCCATCCACCTCCCTCCCTCCACCCACTCATCCACCTCCCTTCTTCCACCCACCCATCCACCTCCCTCCCTCCACCCACTCAACCACCTCCCTCCCTCCACCCATCCACCTCCCTTCCTGCACCCACCCATCCACCTCCCTTTCTCCACCTCTCTCCCTCCACCTCCCTCCTTCCACCCACCCTTCCCTCCCTCCACCCACTCATCCACCTCCCTTCCTTCCACCCACTCAACCACCTCCCTCCCTCCACCCACTCATCCACCTCCCTCTCTCCACCCACCCATCCACCTCCCTTTCTCCACCTCTCTCCCTCCACCTCCCTTCTTCCACCCACCCTTCCCTCCTTCCACCCATCCACCTCCCTCCCTCCACCCACTCATCCACCTCCTTCCCTCCACCTCCACCCACTCATCCACCTCCCTCCCTCCACCCACTCATCCACCTCCCTCCCTCCACCCACTCATCCACCTCCCTCCCTCCACCCTCAACAGCACCTCATTGGCGCTGGTGGAGGACAGCATGGATGACTTCCTCTTCAACAAACAAGACTTCCTCTCCGACCAACACAAGTTGAACGCCCTCCTGCCACTCCTGCCTGAACATATCCTTCTGTGTGTGTGTGTGTGTGTGTGTGTGTGTGTGTGTGTGTGTGTGTGTGTGTGTGTGTGTGTGTGTGTGTGTGTGTGTGTGTGTGTGTGTGTGTTTGTGAATGTGAATGTGTGGTGTGGATGTGTGTTTGTGGGTGTGGATGTGTGTTTGTGTGTGTGTCTGTGTGTGGGTGGGTGGGTGTCTGTGTGTGGGTGAGTGTGGGTGGGTGGATGGGTGTATGATAATATCTCAATAAAAGTATAATAATATAATAACGAATTCTGTTGGCTTCCTTGACATGCGAACACCTTTGAGAGGCAAGGTGGCTGACTTCATTAGAGGTGCAACAATGTCTATTCACTCATCTTTATGATGATGATAATGATGTTGATGCTAATGATATAATTAAGAGCTGCATCATCATCATCACCCTTCTCATCATCATCATCACCCTTCTCATCATCATCATGCACATCACACGACCACAGAGGAGGGGGACTTGACGTCACGCACACGGTGGGAGGTGCTGCGGCGCCTGAACGACGCGAGGATGCAGGAGCTGAGGAAGATGCTGGCTGCTGAGAAGAGGTCGCTTAAGGATGTGAGGGAGCAACTCAGACAGCATGAACGACTCTTGAGTGAGATCAAACTCCAGTACTGCTACCCCCGTCTCGATACCAATGTCTCTATAGGTGTGTGTGTGTGTGTGTGTGTGTGTTTGTGTGTGTATGTGTGTGTGTGTGTGTGTGTGTGTGTGTATGTGTGTGTGTGTGTGGTGGAATGGCAGCTTCTTTTTTTTTACAGGCGTCAACCACTTGCTGAAGAGTCCCTTCTCCATCCATCCCAAGACTGGTCTGCTGCTGATGCTGATGCTGATGATATTATAATAATTAATTAAATCTAATCACCAATGACGCCTTCTCCACCACACCGGCGGCAACAACCAACAGGCAGAGTGTGTGTTCCCTTCGAGGCTTCCAGAGCCTTCGACTTTGACCCGTCTGCAGTGCCGACCATCTGGTGCCTCGTTTTCCTTCTAGCGATCATCATCATCTCCATCATCATCACTATCATCATCTTCATCATCATAATCACCACCATTAAATCATCATCATCACCACCACAGTGACGTGCTGAGAGACCACAAGGACCTTTCCACATCTTCTGAAAGTGCTGATAATGATGGTTAATTATATTCTTTTCTATATGTGTGATGATGATCATGAACTGGATCATCGTCATCACCGCTATCATCATCATCGTCATCACCGCTATCATCATCATCATCACCGCTACTATCATCAGCATCACCATCATCATCACATGCAGGGTACGGGTGCATGGAGGAGAGTGTGAGGATCTTCAGGCAGTTCATCGAGGGTGTTGAACTGAGGGCCCTCAAGAAGAGTGAGATTCTTCGCCAATTCAATTCTTTCATTTTTGCCTTCACACATTCTAAATTAAATTTACTTTTTCATCAATTTTAAATCCAAAAAATCAATCTGTATTTGCACTTTCAGAAAAAAGTCTGGACTTTTGAATTAACTTTTGTGACTTGAATGCACTTTTAATAAAGTCATTGAGAATTCTTTAAACTTTTGATTTAAATTATGAAAAGATGAATGTCATTTTCAAAAGGTTTGTTCTTGCAAGTGTGTCTAGATTATGCTTACTCCTTGTTAAATGTATTGACGGGTCTTGTAGCTTTTTTGGGTCTGCTGCACAGAGCTCGCATATCTGCACATGCAACTTGTCATTTACAGTTCAAGCAGACTCCTCACGAACACAACAAACCTTTGCAAACTCTTTCGAGCTTTTTCGTCTGCATCGACAGTCGACGTAAAAGATGTCGCCCGCTTCAGTCGCCTCTCGCGCCAGTGGTGGGACCTGGAGGGCGAGTTCAAACTGCTGCACACGATGAATCGTCTGCGAGTGCCCTTCATCAGGGATCGTCTGGAGAAGAAGGAAGATGCCCCCCTCCACAAACCCCTCCAAGGACTCAGACTGCTCGATGTTGGCTGTGGAGGCGGTCTTCTCAGTGAGGTTGCTTCTTGACATTTTTTTCATATTCAAATTAAATTAAATTCGTTTCATATTTCAATTTACTGCATCGAATCTTGATAAAAATAGAGATCACCCTCTGAAACGAACAGCCACTGAGCAGACTGGGTGCAAGTGTGGTCGGCTTGGACGCGAGCGAAGAGAACATCGCCACAGCTCGCTTCCACCAGGCAGCAGCAAATGACATGGACAACCTCACTTACGTCGCCTCGTGCCTCGAGGACATCTCTGGCGAGCATGCAGCCGTCTTCGACGGAGTGGTGCTCTCTGAGGTGGTGGAACATGTCCATGACCTTGCCCTCTTCATGCAACATGCCTGCTCTGTCGTCAAGGTAACCTTCAGTACTACTATCAGCACCCTTGGTATCTGTATCTCAAATTCCAAGATAATGGTTATGTAGGTGGGGATGATGGTGATGGTGATGAAGAATCCAACTACCTCACAGCCAGGTGGTTCCATCTTCATCACCACCATCAACAGAACTCAACTGAGTTACTGGACCGCGATCTTCATTGCTGAAAAGGTATCAATACACCACTATCATCATCAACACCATCATCACTTTTACCATCATCACCATCCTTATCACAACAACCACCTCCTCCTCCTCCTCCTCCTCGTGCACAGCTTCTGAGACTGGTTCCTGATGGCATCCACGACTGGAACAAGTTCGTCACACCAGCCGAGCTGCAAGATCTCCTCTCCCAAAGTCATCCATTCTTTTCTTTTTCTTTTGATTACTATATGTGTTATTGGCATTTCTCTTAATATTGTTATTTTCTATATTTTCTTATGAATATTATGCATAAAAAACTACTTACTAAGCAACACAAACACACACACACAAACATACAAACACACACACACAAACATACAAACACACACACACAAACATACAAACACACACACACGCGAACAGACCACATGAGCACACGTCTGGTGCAGGGCATGCTTCTGAATCCTGTGACGTCACAGTGGTCATGCATCGCTGACTCGAGTGTCAACTACGCCCTTCACGCCGTCAAGGACGCTGCCGAGGTGTCAGGAGGCTGATCGATGTGATGGTGATGATGATGTTGATGGTGATGATGGTAATGATGATGGTGATGTGGCAATTCTTAGTTTCAGTTTGATGTTCATTATCATTATCATTAGTTTCATTAAAAGCACAACTGCCTCTGTCCTTCGCAAGGCCATCAGTCGCAATGGAGTGAGGGTTGTTGTGCCCATCGAGACATCTTCTTAGTGGAGATGATGGTGATGATGATGGTGGTGGTGATGATGATAATGATGATGCTGATGATGAGGTTAGTTGTACCCACCTGTGGAAACGTGTGCAGTCCTGCAACTTCCCTACATTGTTCCATTCATGCGTCATCATAATCATAAAACGATCATAAGTAGATATCTTCTTCTTGTTGTTAGACAAGCATGCTCCATATTGCAACACATGCCTTTATTGCCTGCTTCAACGCCGCATCATCATCATCATTATCATCATCGCAATGTGAGATTTATCGATTAGATGTGCTTTCGTGAGTGAGTGAGTGAATCAATCAATGGATGAATGATTAAGGAGTGGGTGAGTGAGTGAGTGAATCAATCAATGGATGAATGATTAAGGAGTGAGTGAGTGAGTGAATCAATCAATGGATGAATGATTAAGGAGTGAGTGAAGGCGTGATGACGTATGTCTGAAGCAGCTACCACAAATGTGGAGGAAGGTGGGTTGAGACGTAAGTAGCCACTGCACACTCACCAAAGAATACTGAATGCTCTCGCAAACAAATAATACAACTTCAAATCATAAATACTTGAAAGCAAATACTTGAAAGAAATGATTAGTGCAAATACTTTATATTGAATAGTATGGAATAAACAAGTAGTAATGCAATTACAACACAAGAACAATGCATTGAATACTGCCACAAAAAAACGCTGCAACAAAAAGGCGTAATCATAAGAATTATTATCGTCATCTTCTTCTTCAGCATCTTCTTCGCCCTCATTACATTGGAAATGAATCTGATAATTTAGAAAAAAATAAATCGGAAAAAACTTGAATATGTTAATGTTTTCCTGAAGATGAAAAAGCAATTTGTAAGATGAATAAATATTAAATAAATATAAACATTTAATAAATATATATTATATATGATATATAAGGGTGTGTGATGAATGTGTAAAAGCAGATTGTAGACTTGGAATACTGCCCTATAAAACAGGAACGTTCAATAGAGGTACGCAACAAGAGGTCTTGACAAGAGGAACACAAACAAAATCACAATAAAAACAATAATAAATTACAATAATAATAAAACAACAATAATAAGAACGAAAACGTGAATAAAGATTACAGTGCACCGAAGGTAGACTACAGTGAATGACTATGGTGACGTCATATCGACCAGAGAAGCTGAACGCTTGCATGGTGAATGGTGGGATGCATGGTGGGATGGTGAATGGTGAAAGGGTGAATGGTGGGATGGTGAATGGTGGAAGGGTGAATGGTGGGATGCATGGTGGGATGGTGAATGGTGGGATGGTGAATGGTGGGATGCATGGTGGGATGGTGAATGGTGGGATGCATGGTGGGATGCATGGTGGGATGGTGAATGGTGGGAGGGTGAATGCATGGCGGTGGTGGGATGATGGTCATGCAGACATGACATGAATTAATGCTTCAGTGAACGAGATAATGTGATCAAGTGCTCAACAAATCGACAAATTTCAAAGTTGGACAGGCAAAATATGCCCCAAAAGCCCCCGCAACGCCCTCAAGTGACCACCGCGCCCATAAACTATCATGGAAGCATACGAATTCAACCCTTTCTACCACTCCCTATCCAACCCTCCACCACCACCTACTAATCAACCCCTTCCCCTCACCACCTTTCAATCAACCCCCCTCCCCCCCTCGCTGCTTGCTCTTTCTACCACTCTCTATCTAACCCTCCACCACCACCACCACCACCCTCCCATCGAGCACTCCCCACCACCACCTACCAATCAACCCCCTCCCCTCACCACCTACCAATCAACCCCCCTCCCCCCCTCGCTGCTTGCTCTTTCTACCACTCTCTATCTAACCCTCCACCACCACCACCACCACCCTCCCATCGAGCACTCCCCACCACCACCTACCAATCAACCCCCTCCCCTCACCACCTACCAATCAACCCCCCTCCCCCCCTCGCTGCTTGCTCTTTCTACCACTCTCTATCTAACCCTCCACCACCACCACCACCACCCTCCCATCGAGCACTCCCCACCACCACCTACCAATCAACCCCCTCCCCTCACCACCTTCCAATCAACCCCCCTCCCCCCCTCGCTGCTTGCTCTTTCTACCACTCTCTATCTAACCCTCCACCACCACCACCACCACCCTCCCATCGAGCACTCCCCACCACCACCTACCAATCAACCCCTTCCCCTCACCACCTACCAATCAACCCCCCTCCCCCCCTCGCTGCTTGCTCTTTCTACCACTCTCTATCTAACCCTCCACCACCACCACCACCACCCTCCCATCGAGCACTCCCCACCACCACCTACCAATCAACCCCCTTCCCCTCACCACCTACCAATCAACCCCCCTCCCCCCCTCGCTGCTTGCTCTTTCTACCACTCTCTATCTAACCCTCCACCACCACCACCACCACCCTCCCATCGAGCACTCCCCACCACCACCTACCAATCAACCCCCTTCCCCTCACCACCTACCAATCAACCCCCCTCCCCCCCTCGCTGCTTGCTCTTTCTACCACTCTCTATCTAACCCTCCACCACCACCACCACCACCCTCCCATCGAGCACTCCCCACCACCACCTACCAATCAACCCCCTCCCCTCACCACCTACCAATCAACCCCCCTCCCCCCCTCGCTGCTTGCTCTTTCTACCACTCTCTATCTAACCCTCCACCACCACCACCACCACCCTCCCATCGAGCACTCCCCACCACCACCTACCAATCAACCCCCTCCCCTCACCACCTACCAATCAACCCCCCTCCCCCCCTCGCTGCTTGCTCTTTCTACCACTCTCTATCTAACCCTCCACCACCACCACCACCACCCTCCCATCGAGCACTCCCCACCACCACCTACCAATCAACCCCCTCCCCTCACCACCTACCAATCAACCCCCCTCCCCCCCTCGCTGCTTGCTCTTTCTACCACTCTCTATCTAACCCTCCACCACCACCACCACCACCCTCCCATCGAGCACTCCCCACCACCACCTACCAATCAACCCCCTCCCCTCACCACCTTCCAATCAACCCCCCTCCCCCCCTCGCTGCTTGCTCTTTCTACCACTCTCTATCTAACCCTCCACCACCACCACCACCACCCTCCCATCGAGCACTCCCCACCACCACCTACCAATCAACCCCCTCCCCTCACCACCTTCCAATCAACCCCCCTCCCCCCCTCGCTGCTTGCTCTTTCTACCACTCTCTATCTAACCCTCCACCACCACCACCACCCTCCCATCGAGCACTCCCCACCACCACCTACCAATCAACCCCTTCCCCTCACCACCTTCCAATCAACCCCCCTCCCCCCCTCGCTGCTTGCTCTTTCTACCACTCTCTATCTAACCCTCCACCACCACCACCACCACCCTCCCATCGAGCACTCCCCACCACCACCTACCAATCAACCCCTTCCCCTCACCACCTTTCAATCAACCCCCCTCCCCCCCTCGCTGCTTGCTCTTTCTACCACTCTCTATCTAACCCTCCACCACCACCACCACCACCCTCCCATCGAGCACTCCCCACCACCACCTACCAATCAACCCCCTCCCCTCACCACCTTCCAATCAACCCTCACTGCTTGCTCTTGCGTTTGGTCCTGCAGAAGAGGGTGATGGAGGGGTCAACGATGAAGCGCCACAAGACAGCCACCCACGACTTGTGGCTCACGAGACTGTCGTAAAACTCGGGTGCCATGTCCTTCACCTTCGGTGGTGGTGGTGGTTGAGTGGTGTGGATGGAGGGATGGTGCAGTGGATGAAGTGGATGGAGTAGTGGATGGAGGGATGGTGCAGTGGATGGAGGGAAGGAGTAGGTGGATGGAGGGATGGTGCAGTAGATGGAGGGATGGAGTAGGTGGAAAAATCGATAGTAGATGAATGAATGGATGGATGGTGCAGTGGATGTATGGATGGATGGATGGTGCAGTGGATGTATGGATGGATGGATGGATGAGCAGCAAGTGCAAGACAGACACCTGTGGCAGACGGGAGCCTGGGATGTTGGGGAAGTCGTGGTGTTCGTTGTGGAAGCCGACGTTGAAGGCGAGTTTGTTGAGGACGCCGTAGTACGAGAAGGTCTCCTGCTGCGGCGCCAGTCTGTAGTGCTCGGAGACGAAGTGGCCTGCCATCGGATGCAGTCCCATGGAGAGGAGCGTGCAGAGGAGGAGGTAGACGAGCGAGGTGCCTCCCATGCAGTGCCACACCGTCCAGTCGAAGGCGAGTTGTAGCACCGCATTGAAAACGTCCCAGCAGTTGAGCGCCTTGGGCTGCAGCACGAGTGGTCGCAGGGCGTAGAAGAAGGGCTGCAGCACGAGCCACAGCGACTTCATGAGGCAGCCCTGGAAGAGCCTCGCTTCCAACTGCGACGGCAAATCGACGTCGAGGCGTTCGTCTCCCTGGAACTTGTGGTGCTCGAGGTGGTACTTGCGGAAGGAGATGGAGTAGGGGACAGCGAGGGGCAGGTTCGCAACGATGCCCAGCAGTCGGTTCAGTGCGGGGTGGTGGTGTCCGAATGCGAGGTTGTGAGCGATTTCGTGGATGGCCAAGGCGAGACTGTGGTTCCAGACACCTCCCCACACGTACGCCGCTACAACCACAGTCAGCCAGCCCTGACCACGCACCATCCACGCAGAGCACACCTGCAGCACCACCAGTGCAGCCACCTTCCACACAAGACTCATGTCGTGTCCCATCAACTGCTTTATCTCAGGGTGCTTTGCTGTGGTGTTCGTTGTCAAATGTTTCAAATGATAATGCATTGCATTGTGGACATACATAAATACACACACATGCATAATGCATTGCATTGTGTTTAAGACTCTTGATGCACCTACATACATACACATACATACACATACATGCATACATACACATACATACATACATACATACACATACATACATACATACACATACATACATACATACACATACATACATACATACACATAAATACATACACATACATACATACATACATACATACACATACATACATACATACACATACATACATACATACACATACATACATACATACACATACATACATACATACATACATACATACATACATACATACATACATACATACATACATACATACATACATACATACATACATACATACATACATACATACATACATACATACATACATACATACATACATACATACATACATACATACATACATACATACACACACACACATAAATACACATACATGCATAAATTTTATAAAAATAATAAAAACAAGACATGAAGGCACCCAGTATGTTGATCCTGCGGGACTTGTGAGGCTCTTCCTGTTCGCTCCAATCGAAGTCCATCTGACAAGTGGTGGGTGGGTGGGTGGGAGTGGACGGGGGAGTGGGAGTGGACAGGGGTAGTGTGAGTGGACGGGGGAGTGGGAGTGGACAGGGGAGTGTGAGTGGACAGGGGAGTGGGAGTGGACAGGGGAGTGGGAGTGGACAGGGGAGTGGGAGTGGACAGGGGAGTGGGAGTGGACAGGGGAGTGGGAGTGGACAGGGGAGTGGGAGTGGACAGGGGAGTGGGAGTGGACAGGGGAGTGGGAGTGGACAGGGGAGTGGGAGTGGACAGGGGAGTGGACAGGGGAGTGGGAGTGGACGGATGGGTGGGAGTGGACAGAGGAGTGGACGGATGGGTGGGAGTGGGTGTGGACAGGGGAGTGGACGGGGGAGTGGACGAAGGAGTGGGCGGATAAGTGGGTGTGGACGGGGCAGTGGGTGTGGATGGGTGGATGATGGATGAACTGATGGATGGATGCCTAAAAGTATGAAGTTTACAGAGCATAGTTGGGCAAGCAGAGTGAATGGGTGCCCCAGTGCAATATGTTGTCTATGCAAGCATATGGGTATAAATTAAAATTATTTTCAACTTTTTTTCAAATTATAAAAGTTGTACAGTTTTGATAACTATGATTTAAATTATTAATTATTAAAATAATATTTAATTTGATTTTAACTTTAAACTTTTAAGTATCATATAATATATTTTTTTAAATAATTAAACTATTTAAAACGTCTATTATAGGTACCTTGGTGAAAATATCTTTTCTGGGTGTGAACTTATTGAAAAATTTTCAAAGTTTCAATTAATAAATATAATAAAAACCAAATTCACCACTGAAACATTAAAGGCTCATGACACTTTTTCAACGTCATGAAAGCTTGTCACGCTAAAGAAGTTAAATAAATGTTAAAACTATTAAAAAAGGAGTTTTTTAAATAAATGTTAATATTTTTGGCTGGGAATAACTCTTAAAAACAAAATTCAATATTTTGAAACAACCAGCATATTCTATCATCCTAATACAATACAATACAATCAAACACATATAATATACTATATATATACGAATACAAAACAATACGCTCAAATACATATAATATACTATATATACGAATACAATGCAATGACGAATACTATTAACGTGGCGTAAACCCGGATAGGCTTCAAGAGCAAGTTTTCAACATCAAGATTGTTTTTTGTTTACATAATTATGATTATTATGATAATTGTTTTTTGTTTACATAAGTAAAAATGTTTTTAAGAATGCTCACACTATAACTGTTGCATATGACACTAAATGCTGTTCCACGCGGGGCCTCTAATTAGAAAGTTTATCTCCTTCACCTTTCAACTGTGCCAAACCCTTCTAGAAACATGCCAGAGAATCATCATCCGATAATCGTTTGATAAACTATTAAATTCAAAAATGTTTAACTTCACACCCTAATGTTGTATTTTTGTTGCAAAAGAGTTTAAGAAAGGAATTCATGATGCAAGTAAGCTATCGACAGATGTTATTGACAAGAAGGGTAAATAGAAGTACTGATGGTCATAAGATCATGATGATGATTAAGTCATCTGCTGGGTACCGTATGAATCATTTTAATTGGTCAGAATTATCTAGAGGAGTATAATTATACTTACATTATATACTAGTACTCATTTATCATAAATGATTTATGTAACTCTCCTTATTATACTATATTAAATATTATGCATTCATAATTATTTTTATAATTTAATTATTTCATGATAAAACTACCAAAACCAATCACTAATTGGTAAACAGATTCATTGTGTAAATCCTCACCACTCTTTTCAATCTCCTTGTGACTTATCTCATATGATTGATCACGTGATCTTACACCTATAAATACCAGGCAAATACATTCTCAAGGAAGTCTGTAATCATTTCCAATAAAAGCATTAAAGTCATTTAGGGGCAAGAAAAACTAATTAAAAAATGAAGCTTTTGATTTGTTCGCTTTTCTTAGTAAGCCTGTGTCATGGCATGAACCTACGCTGGTTCGAGTACCCGAAGGAAAGAGAAGAGAGCCAGAAAGCAGATGAGGTGGAACAAGAATGGAGGAGGTTCAAGCTACTGCACAGTTCGTTTCACCACATTCTTGAGCTTCACTCATAATTCTCATAAGTCATTTAAAAATAGGTCTCAATTACGCTTTAAAATTAAACTTAAATAAATGCTGCTAAGTTTATATTTTGCGACTTAAATATCATTAAAAGTTAAATATTTTTTTATTTTTAGTATAAAACTTACTTTTAATTCTTCTTCGTAACATTAACTCTGACGACGACAGACAAGCTGTATGGCCAGGAGGAGGCGCTGAGGAAGGCCATCTTCGAGGACAACCTCAGGGTGGTGAAGGAACACAACGACTTGCACTCGAAGGGAATGAAGTCCTTCAAACTGGCCATCAACGAGTTCGCTGACCTGGTGTGTGTTATCCACATATGTGCTCCTTCATTTCATCCCATGATTATTACTATGTGTTTTATTGAGATACCATTATGCTTTATTATGATTAATTTACAATTTATCTATCCTCATAATAAATATATTTCAAGAGAAATGAATATATTCTTCAGAAATGACCCGACCCCATCATCTTATCTCAGACTCTGCGCGAGTTCACGGGCCAGATGAACGGCATGAAGGGGGCCAAGAGAGACAACCAATCGAGCACGTACCTCTCCTCGCACCTGCCCTTCACCCTGCCCACTGCTGTCGACTGGAGGAAGAAGGAGGGCATGGTCTCAGAGGTGTGCTTGCCCCTTTCCTGCATTCTCTCTTGCACTCACTTCTACTCATTCATCGTTTATTGATCATTGATGATAATAATAACAATAATTAATCTATCCACCTATTTATCTATCCATCCATCCATCCATGTATCCATCCATTCATCCATCCATCAATGCATATCCAGGTGAAGAACCAGGGTCGTTGTGGATCTTGTTGGGCCTTCAGCACGACTGGATCGTTGGAAGGACAGCATTTCAGGAAGACGGGCATGCTGGTCGGTGGTGTGGGTGAAGTGGTTGGTTGGATTGATGGATGGATGGATGGAGGTCACTTCACAACAACCATCCTATCACTTTCCCCCACAACCACCACAACCTCACCTCACCACACTTCACCACACCACCTCACCTCACCAAATCTCATCACAACCACCACACCACACCACAACCACAACATCTCACCTCACCTCACCACACCACACCACCACACCTCACCACACCACAACTACCACACTACACCACACCACAACCACCACACTACACCACATTTCACCACACCTCACTACCACAACACCACACCACACCACACCTCACCACACCACACCACACCTCACCACACCACAACCACCACACTACACCACACCTCACCACACCTCACCACACCTCACCACACCACACCTCACCACACCACACCTCACCACACTTCACCACACCTCACCACACCACACCTCACCACCACCACCACAACACCACATCTCACCTCACCTCACCACACCTCACCACCACACCACACCTCACCTCACCTCACCACACCTCACCACACCTCACCACCACCACCACAACACCACCACCACAACACCACACCACACCTCACCTCACCACACCTCACCACCACCACCACACCACACTTCACCTCACCTCACCTCACCTCACCTCACCTCACCTCACCACACCTCACCACACCTCGCCACCACCACACCACACCTCACCTCACCACACCTCACCACACCTCGCCACCACCACCACAACACCACACCTCACCACATCTCACCTCACCACACCTCACCACCACCACCACAACACTACACCACACCTCACCTCACCACATCTCACCATCACCACCACAACACCACAACACCACACCTCACCTCAACTCACCTCACCTCACCACACCTCACCACCACCACCACAACACCACACCACACCTCACCTCACCACACCTCACCACCACCACCACACTTCACCTCACCTCACCTCACCTCACCCCACCTCACCACACCTCATCACCACCACACCACACCTCACCTAACCTCACCACACCTCACCACACCTCGCTACCACCACCACAACACTACACCACACCTCACCTCACCACATCACACCATCACCACCACAACACCGCACCACACCTCACCTCACCTCACCTCACCACCACCACCACAACACTACACCACACCTCACCTCACCTCACCACCACCACCACAACACCACACCACACTTCACCTCACCTCACCACACCTCACCACCACCACCACAACACTAAACCACACCTCACCTCACCTCACCTCACCACCACCACCACAACACCACACCACACCACACCTCACCTCACCACACCACAACCACCTCACCTAACCACACCTCACCACAACCACCACACCTCACCTCACCTCACCACACCTCACCTCATCTCACCTCACCTCACCACACCTCACCTCACCTCACTTCACCTCACCTCACCTCACCACACCTCATCTCACCTCACCTCACCACACTTCACCTCACCTCACCTCACTTCACCTCACCTCACCTCACCACACAGAGCGACTTGAGCGAGCAGAACCTGGTGGACTGCAGTGGTGACTACGGCAACAACGGCTGCAACGGCGGCCTCATGACAAACGCCTTCAAGTACATCAAGGAGAACAAGGGCATCGACACCGAAGAGGCCTACCCCTACAAGGGCAAGGATTGCTCCTGCAAGTTCAGCAAGAAGGGAGTGGGCGCTACAGTGAGTGGCTTCGTGGAGATTGCAGCTGGCAAAGAGGAGCAGCTGCAGGAGGCGGTGGCGTCTGTCGGGCCTGTGTCCGTCGCCATTGACGCCTCTCAACACTCCTTCATGCTCTACTCCGAAGGTGCCTGTGTGTGTGTCAATATACTTGTTCTCACACAAACGCACACACACACACACACACACACACACACACACACACACACACACACACACACACACACACACACATACATACACACACACAGGCATATACGACGAGCCAGAGTGCAGTTCGACAGACCTGGACCATGGAGTGTTGGTGGTTGGATACGGAAGTGAAGATGACGAAGACTACTGGATCGTCAAGAACAGGTACATGAATATAATTGCACTCACTCACTCACTCACTCACTCACTCACTCACTCACTCACACACACACATACATACACACACACATACACACGCACGCACGAACACACAAACACATACACACACGCACGAACACACACACAACACACGCACACACACAGTTGGGGCACAGGCTGGGGCGAGGAGGGCTACATCCGCATGAGTCGCAACCACAAGGACCAGTGTGGCATCGCCTCCATGGCCTCCTACCCTCTCGTCTGATCCATCTTCCTCTTCCTCCTCTTCTTCCTCTTCCTCCTCTTCTTTCTCATCCTCCTTCACTCACTCACGCTTAGAGATTCGTTTTGTAGCGCATTGTTGACATTTGATAATAATTATGAACGATTCATACGCCACTATAACGAAGCTCGTCATCATCATCATCACCACCACCACCATCATCATCATCATCATCATCATCATTGCTGTTTCATTTGATTAAAAGGCCAACGTTAATTGACTCTCTTGGCACAGTTCTCTCAACATAAACATACACCACAAATTACAACACTGACTGCTTCAGGCAACTTCAAGTTTCTCCGTTATTATTTTCGTTATTATTTTCATTATTATTATCGTTATTGTTTATCTTATTCGCCTAAATCATGTGACCTCGAATATAATGGTTTTGTTTCAAATGCATATTCATCCTCCGTCTTCCGTTGGTTTCAATATGATAATCATAATCATAATCACCACCATTATAAGACACTTGCACTGTTATATGGTGGTTTATTTTTGAAATAAATATAATATTATCAAGTATTAATAATAATAATAATGATGTATCTCAAAGCATCTTTGATTGATTTGAAGAGTGTGACGAGGTGAGAGCCAGTGTGTAATTAATTAATTAATTTCCAATTAATTAATTAATTGGAAATTAAGCAAATAGAATAATAAATTGAATAATATTTAAATAATCAACCAGTTCATCAGAATGCCAACTTGATTGATAAGGCCTCAAAGCTCTCTGCCGAGGTGTGCAGCAAAGTGCATGAACGCGTCCTAAGCGAGCGAATATCTCAGCAATATCGTGAACACAAGTGCCTACAAGAGTGGCTGCTCTGTGCAGATTCAGATTCGTCTTGAAGGTATCACAGAGGTATCAAAACAGCCTTCAGAACCACCAAAAACACACACATCCCACATGAACACATGTCTTTACATACATCCACACATAATACATAAAAAAAAACACATACCCACACAAGGTATATACAAAACACACACCCACACAAACATACACCCACAAACACACCCACACAAACATACATACTCTGAAATGAACAAAAACGAGCTGTTTGTAGAAGAGGCACAAGCAAAGGCATGATGATGATGATGATGATGCCGATGATGATGATGTTGCCGATGATGATGATGATGATGGTGGTGGTGATGATGAATATGGTGATGATGATGATGGTGGTGATGATGATGATGGTGAGACGCGAATGCAAAGGTCCTGAGAGACGAAGGCTGCCACAAGAACAATGTAAAAACAAGAATGTCTGAAGCAACAAAATAAAAAAAATAATATAATAAATAAAATAATAATATAATATAATAAATAAAATAATAATATAATAAAGATAAATAAAATTAAAAATGATATAAAGAATAATAATACTTGTAATCACCAACAACGAAGCTGATAACTAGGTAAGATGGAGGACAAACGTCATCAAACGTCATCATGGCGCACAAACATCATGACGTCACCATGGCGTACAAACATCAAACGTCATCATGGCGCACAAACATCATGACGTCACCATGGCGTACAAACATCATGACGTCATCATGGCGCACAAACATCATGACGTCATCATGGTGCACAAACATCATGACGTCACCATGGCGTACAAACATCATGACGTCACCATGGCGTACAAACATCATGACGTCATGACACAAATCGGGCACTTGAGGAAGCGGTCAAGTATTTATGAGAATATTTGTTTAAATAGTGATATAAATACATGGAATCCAGAAAACACACATACACATACATACACACACATAAACATAAATACACATACACATACCCACACATACACACCTATATAAAAATGTGAAAATGTTCAAAACATGGTCCAGCAGATCGTGAAAAGCAGCGTTGATATTTAAATGATGATGATGATGATGATGATGACGCTGATGATGATGATGATGATGATTTAGCCTTCATAGCGTTAATACTTCTATGAGCTTGTAATTAATCCTGGATGAAACATCAGCATGATAGTGTATAAGTATGTGCTGGTGAAGTTAGCTACTACTACTACTACTACTACTACTACTACTACTACTACTACTACTACTACTACTACTACTACTACTACTACTACTACTACTACTACTACTACTACAACAACTACTACTACTACTATTACTACTACTACTACTACTACTACTACTACTACTACTACTACTACTACTACTACTACTACTACTACAACAACTACTACTACTACTATTATTACTACTACTACTACTACTACTACTACTACTACTACTACTACTACTACTACTACTACTACTACTACTACTACTACTACTACTACTACTACTACTACTACTACTACTACTACTACTACTACTACTACTACTACTACTACTACTACTACTACCTCTCATATTAGCACATGTACAAATACAAAGAACGACGTTGCCACTGTACTTAACAACACGGCACCAGTTCAATGTTCCCACGACCAACACACCCCCTCTGCGAACAGCCACCCCTCCCCAAACAACCAATCCTTTCAAACAACAACCACTCCAACTACCTCCCCTCTCGACAACAACCACTACAACTACCTCCCCTCTCGACAACAACCACTCCAACTACCTCCTCTCTCGACAACAACCACTCCAACTACCTCCTCTCTCGACAACAACCACTCCAACTACCTCCCCTCTCGACAACAACCACTACAACTACCTCCTCTCTCGACAACAACCACTACAACTACCTCCCCTCTCGACAACAACCTCAATGCAGCACCTTGTTGATGGCGGCGACGACAGCCTCAGTGACGTCATCGAAGATGGGCACACCATCGCGGTTGGCCAGGTCGGCCAGGTAGGAGCGCGATCGGTTGTAGTCGTTTATGGCGTTCTGCGTCAGCTTTTGGTGTCGTTGGTGTTGCTCAGGTTTATAAAGTTGTTTATCGTTAATCATTCAAATTGAAAACAGCAACAACATCATCAACAGTAACAACAACAGCAACAACAACAACAACATCAACAACAACATAATCAGTAATAACAACAACAGTAACAACAACAGCAACAACAACATCAACAACAACATCAACAACAACATCAACAACAACAACAACAACAACATAATCAGTAATAACAACAACAACAGTAACAACAACAGCAACAACAACATCAACAACAACATCAACAACAACAACAACAACAACAACAACAACATCAACAACAACAAGCATAGAGACGACATCAGAAGCACCTTGACACCCTGCATGCAGGCGTCTTCAGGCACGTACTTGATGCACAACACCACGTCACATCCCTGTCCTATGTAGTAGCCCGCCTGAAAGGGATGCAGAGATGGCTGGATGAATGAACGGATGGAGGGATGGAGGGAGGGATGGATGGAGGAAGGGATGGATGGATGGATGGAGGGATGGATGGAGGGATGGATGGAGGGATGGATGGATGGAGGGATGGATGGATGAATGAACGGATGGAGGGATGGAGGAAGGGATGGATGGATGGATGGAGGAAGGGATGGATGGAGGGATGGATGGAGGGATGAATTGAGTGAGAGACGAATTGGGGGATGGATGAAAGAAGCGAACCTCGAGGAGACTGGTCATGGCTCGGGTGTCTTCAGTGATGACGAACAACAGCACCTGCATGCAGGAAGGATGCCTCATCCCCACTCTATCACACCCAAACTATAACAACAACCTTATCATCGCCATCATCATCATCATCGCCATCATCATCATCATCGCCATCATCATCATCGCCATCATGATCATTGCCATCATCATCATCATCGCCATCATCATCATCATCGCCATCATCATCATCATCGCCATCATCATCATCGCCATCATCATCATCAGCAGCAGCAGCAGCAGGCACCTTGCAATGGTGTTTGATGGCGGTCTCTCGGGAGATGCAGTGCGTTTGCCAGCCCTGCAGTTGCGGGTCGAAGTAAGAGAGGCCATGCTTCCTGCCGTCGTCGTGGTCGT
>OX030965.1:8003805-8013805 GCA_943735955.1 Piscicola geometra | reverse complement strand
TCCATCCATTCATCTATCCATCCATCTATCTATTCATGCTAAACGACTACTACGATTACTAACACAACCACTGAACACAATTCTCACCACACTTACAACTACTACTACTACTACTACTACTACTACTACTACTACTACTACAACTACTACTACAACTACTACTACAACTACTACTACAACTACTACTACAACTACTACCACAACTACTACTACTACTACTACTACAACTACTACTACAACTACTACCACAACTACTACCACAACTACTACTACAACTACTACTACTACTAAAACTACTACTACAACTACTACTACAACTACTACTACAACTACTACCACAACTACTACTACTACTACAACTACTACAACAACTAATACCACAACTACTACAACAACTAATACCACAACTACTACAACTACTACTAGCACCGCCACACTAACTACTGAATCTCCTCTGTTGTCTGCGTTGTTGCAAAGCTTGCACCACTTTGTCCCTCAGCTGAGATCGAGGATGTGCTGTTCCTGTGCTGTGTGTGTGTGTGTGTGTGTGTGTGTGTGTGTGTGTGTGTGTGAGTGTGTTTGTGTGTGTGTGTGTGCGTGTGTGTGTGTGTGTGTGTGTGTGTATGTGTGTGTGTGTGTGTGTGTGTGTGTGTGTGTGTGTGTGTGTGTGTGTGTGTGTGTGTGTGTGTGTGTGTGTGTGTGTGTGTGTGTGTGTGTGTGTGTGTGTCTGTGTGTGTGTTTTGTGTGCGAACGTTCATCATCGCGATCACAACTAACTGGTTGTCATAGTAATGTTGGAGTTCGGTGGTGAGGAAGGCGAACTCGCCGAAGGTGATGTGGTCCACAGGGGTGCGTCCATTCGCCTCACATGCGCAATGCACATACTCATTCACTGATGGGATGGATGGATGGATGGATTGATTTATTTATCAGCATGGAGTGATGCAGTGATAGTGTCCTAAAGTGAGGATAGAATAGTGGCGTGGTGAAGGACAAAAAGAATGGTGGTTGATTGAAAAAGTGGTTGTGGAGTGAAAATGATGGAATGAGTAAAAAAGAAATAAATGAAAGAAGGGACTCACCTTGGGAGTGGGTGGGGAAGAGGTTAGTGTGGTTGAGGGCCGCTCTGATCCTGTTCTGAGGCAAAACTCCATTGTCGTTCTTGAACTTCTCAAAGACTTCATACAGGCGTCTGTGGGGAGTTGTTTGAGGCACTGAGTGTGTCATTTGTTCTTTCGTGAGAACCTTTTTGGCTTGAGAGGTGAATTAATCTTTATGCCTTTTAACAGCAGACGACACCATACAATGGTGTCACTGCTCGTGAGTGAATATGGGTGGTTAGTCATCACAGGCAGTTTGCATTGGAATGTTTCCAGGCTTACCTTGTGGTGGATCCGTAACTGGAGTGTTTGTCAACATCAGACATCTTTCCAATACTCCATTTCTCGCTAGAATATTCTGAAATAACTTTGAGGAGGCTTGATTTGCGACGAACAAATTCTCATAAAACACATCCGTATTTAAAAGTTAACTTACTCTAGATGTTTAAAGCTCTTTAAAAGTTTATTTTTACATCAAAAATTTCAACAGAATTTTTATATTTTTTATATTAAAATGAATAAGTTATTTATATTTTAAAAAGCAAAGTTTCATTACCTACCGGTAAAAGCAAACTAGTTAATAATCAAGCAACCAGGAAGTTGTAGTTTTGGCAATGAAGCCTAGTTCGTGTGGTTTACCAAATTCAAACATTATTTTTTTAATAAATTTTAATTAATTGTGAAAATCTTTTCATTTAAAAATGTCTGCAAAGAACTGCAGCATCTGGGGAGAGGAGGATTATGACGGTCTGGAGCTTGAGCTGGACTGCCTGCTTCCGTCTGGCTTCATTGTCGAACTCACCGTTCAGAAGAATGCCACCATCGAGGCGATCAAAAAAGTAGGCGCACTATTTTCTTTGCTCACAATTAAAAGATCTTTCATTAAATAGGCACAGATACTTCCTGAATTAACTTCATTGCATAATTTTTGAAATGAAACAAGTTCACTTTGAAATTGACTCGTTACCTTCACGAAGGACTTGTGGCGGGAGATTGAACGTCTGCCTTTCGCATCCCTCCTCGACCCTCCCGACCAGCTGACGCTTGAGTGCATCAATGAAAACGCAGAACTTGTCTGTATAATTCTAATTTATAGTTAAATATTTTAAATACAACCCTATACAAGTGCATTGTCGTCGTAATCTCCCTTTCATCACCATCACCAATCCATCTTGCAGGTGCAACTAACAGACGAAAGCAGAAGTCTGTACGATGTGCGACCCTTCTGCAACATGTTACGAGTGCGACAACGCACGCAACAACACCACACCGACGACCAACAAGTCTTCAACAACAAACTCAACATTCTCATTGCTAGAAGTTTGTATATGTAGTATGCAAAGTGTGCATTGTGCACACACACATTCACATAAAAACACACACTCACAAACACACACACACACACACACACACACACACACACACTCACAAACACACACACACACACACACACATAAACACACAGATGTTGAGGAGTTGGAGGAGATGGAGGATGGAGAGGTGAAGCAGTTCAGGAGGAAGATGCGCAACATGTGCTACGACATCCAGGCTGCCAATGACCAGCAAGTCTCGATCAGTTGCAATTGTTATCATATCTATTATTATTAATCACTATTGTTACAAGTCCTTAATCTTCGTAATACTTGTCCATGCATATGCAAGTGCACAACTGAACCACTCCCAACCACACCGAACCACTCCCAACCACACCGAACCACACCCAACCACACCGAACCACACCCAACCACACCGAACCACTCCCAACCACAGGGCTCGCGCTGTCGAGGGCCACCGGGGCCAATGGCCCCACTTTTTCAAAATTGGCCCGAAAGAATCCTGATTGGCCCCAATGAATTTTTATATTTTTTATCCAAATTTTATTTCCGATTTTTTTGGTTAGATTTTTAGATGGTTCTTTGTCTAAAAGAATGTCGCGGGAAGAAGTTGTTATTGAAAAGTTGAGCCAATCAAAATTAGCCTCGTGTTTTAATCCGGTCATTCGCGTGCAGACTATATCAATCTATATAAGCCTCTGTGAATCTATCTAATTCAGGAAAGCATTGCTGACTTGTTGCATTCAGAGCTTATACAAAAACTAACAAATTTTTCTAAATTTAGTTTTATGTTTGACGAATCTACAGATGTTTCGGTGTCAAAAAATTTAATAATTTATATAAAATTTTTAGAAAGTGATTGTTTTGGTAGAGTTTTTCCTATTAACACACTTTTTGGGCATATCAAGTTTAGATGGCGCAAATGCCCAATCTATTCATTCTAAAGCATGTGAGGTTCTTTTAAGAAAAAATATAGATATTAGTCATTTATGCGGTGTAAGTACTGACGGGGCATCGGCCATGGTGGGACACAAGTCAGGCGTCGAAGCAAGATTGAAACAGCATATACCTGGCCTCCTTGCTACACACTGCATTGCTCACAGATTAGCTTTGAGCTGTAGCAGCAGTGCTGATCCAATCCCTTATTTGGTTAAATTTCAAGATATTTTAAATTATATTTTTCACTACTTTAGAAACTCTCCTAAAAACATGTCTAAACTAAATTCAGTCTATTTTATGTCACAATTCCCACGGTTCAAAGAAGTCTACCACACGCGTTGGTTGAGCTTTGAAGGTTCTGTAGATGCAATGGTCAAAACTTTCCTATTCTTGTTTCTTTGTTCTTGGAAGAAAAGTCAGGAAAATCTTTAAGTCTTTATAAACCATTAGCAACCTTCAAGTTTTTGTACATTGTTCACTTTTTGTGTGATGTGCTCAAGCCTATTTCTATATTGTCCAAAATGTACCAAAAGAAGGACTTGGCTTATTCTGAGATTGCACCCCAGACTTTGGAGTACATGTTAAAAACTAAGTCAGGCCCCATGATGCAGAAGTTTTTAAAGCTTATACCTGAAATTCCAAAGCCTGATGAATTTGGTCTGTGTCTTTTTGATTATGAAGGTCACACTATTCGAGACAGTGTGAAACAGAGAACTGAAGCTGAGCATGTATGCGGGAAGTTCGTTGAAAGCATGATAAAAAGCCTCAATAGTAGGTTTTCAGACAACGATGATGGGTCTGTATTAACAGCAATGAACAATTTTTTTGATTCAAGTATTTCAGTTTCCGAAATACACTCAGACATAGAAAGAATATCTGAGTACCTAGAGGCTGTGGGTATCGAGAGCTCACAACCTGAACTACTCAGCTTCGCCAACTTCACTCGAGCCAGCCATAGCTCTGGTAATAAGTCAGTCACTGACATAAAATCTACAACTAATTTGGCCATTTAGAACTCTAATTCTTATCCAGCATCAGCGGAAGCTGCCAAACGATTGTTACTATCGCCAGTATCAACTGTAGAGTGTGAAAGAGGATTCAGTAGACAAAACTTAATAAAATCTGACTTAAGAAAGAGTATAAATATAAAATTTTAGAAAATTTAATGAATATCTCTATTGAAGGTAAAAAGAAATAGACTTTAAATGTATTTACAAACTTTGGGCGAATAAGAAACAACTCAGAATAATGAATTAACAATTCTATCAGTTTGAATATGCATAAACAAGTTTTTTTTAACATTAAATTTATATTTGTCTAAAAGATTCTCTATAAACTATAGCTATAATCCATGTTTTTAACTTGTGATAAATAAATTAAATGTTTTCTTCATTGTCTTAAAAAAAGATTTAACGTTCACTTTATACAAATAAAACTAAAAATTAGAATAATTATGAAACGAAAAAGACACTCTCTTTGTAGAGAGGTTTTATTGGTTTGAAGCCCACTAGGAGCTTATTAAGGGTGAGTTTAAAAATAAATAAGTGCGCATTATACATGGAACTTTAAAAAAAATTGGCCCCACAAAATTATGACCCAGCGCGGGCCCTGCCAACCACACCGAACTACTCCCAACCACACCGAACCACTCCCAACCATACTGAACCACACTGAACCACTCCCAACCACACCGAACCACACCGAACCGCACTGAACCACACTAAACCACTCCCAACCACACTGAACCACTCCCAACCACACTGAACCACTCCCAACCCCACTGAACCACTTCCAACCACACTGAACCACTCCCAACTACACCGAACCACTCCCAACCACACCGAACCACTCCCAACCAAACCGAACCACACTGAACTACTCCCAACCACACCGAACCACTCCCAACCACACCGAACCACTCCCAACCACACCGAACCACTCCCAACCACACCGAACCACTCCCAACCACACTGAACCACTCCCAACCACACCGAACCACTCCCAACCACACCGAACCACTCCCAACCACACCGAACCACTCCCAACCACACCGAACCACTCCCAACCACACTGAACCACTCCCAACCACACCGAACCACTCCCAACTACACCGAACTACTCCCAACCACACCGAACCACTCCCAACCACACTGAACCACTCCCAACCACACTGAACTACTCCCAACCACAATGAACCACTCCTAACCACACTGAACCACACCCAACCACAATGAACCACTCCAAAACCACAATGAACCACTCCCAACCACACTGAACCACTCCCAACCACACTGAACCACTCCCAACCACACCGAACCACTCCCAACCACACTGAACCACTCTCAACCACACTGTACCACTCCCAACCACACCCAACCACACTGAACCACTCCCAACCACACTGAACCCCTCCCAACCACACCGAACCACTCCCAACCACACTGAACCACTCCCAACTACACCGAACCACTCCCAACCACACCGAACCACACGAAGGGCTGGTTGGAGAAGGTGCTCAGGTTGTACCCACCTGACCTGAACTTCCACGAACTGCCACTGCCGCTCCTTGAGGCCTTCCAGTGCCGCAACATCTACGTCACCGTCAACACCGCCCTCCAACACGACCAGCAACAAACCGTTGGTTCCTTTGTTGTTGTTGTTGTTGATGTTGTTGTTGATGTTGTGCCGTTATTCTGAAGTTTTCAAAACCATTATTCCACCACCAACTTCTTAATCAATTATCACCCATTCATTCGCACACTCAACCACTCACTCACCCACTCCCCCCTGCACGGCATGCACACACCACCCATGCACGGCATGCACACACCACCCATGCACGGCATGCACACACCACCCATGCACGGCATGCACACACCACCCATGCACGGCATGCACACACCACCCATGCACGACATGCACGGCATGCACAGTGCTCTTCGAAGCTGGAGGTGCCTCCAGACGTGAGACCCACAGAGTTGGTCGTCATGGTGTGCAACAAACTCAAGACGCCCCAGCGTATCGACCCTTCCCTCCATCTACTCAAGGTGTGTGTGTGTGTTTGTGTGTGTGACTGTGTTTGTGTGTGTGTTTGTGTGTGTGTCTGTGTTTGTGTGTTTGTGTGTGTATGTGTGTGTATGTGTGTGTGTGTGTGTGTGTGTGTGTGTGTGTGTGTGTGTGTGTGTGTGTATGTGTGTGTGTGTGTTTTTGTGTGTATGTGTGTGTTTGTGTGTGTGTTTGTGTGTGTTTGCGTGTGTGTGTATGTGTGTGTGTATGTGTGTTTGTGTTTGTGTGTGTTTGTGTGTGTATGTGTGTGTGTTTGTGTGCGTGACCTTCAAGAATGTGCCACTTGCATGCAGGTGACCGGCTTCCAGGAGTACCTGATTGGCGACTACCCTCTCTACCAGTTCACTGTACGCTTCCTTTGTACTACCATTTATTCATATACACACCAAAATATATACACATACACACATAAAAACACAAACACACACACACACATACACACACACACACACACACACACACATACACAGCACGTGCGCAAAGAATTGGTTCGGGAAAAGCATCCTGAGCTCACTCTAGTGACCAAGAGTTCTGTTTTCAGTGAGATGATGATGATGATGATTATGCTTTTGGTTATGTTAATAATTTGTTTAATCCTTAGCTAAAAAACACAAAAACCACTCACACACACACACACCCACACACATACACCCACACACCCACACACACACACACACACACACACACACACACACACACACACACTCACACACACACACACCCACACACCCACACACACACACACCCACACCTACACACACACACACACACTCACACACACACACACACACACCCACACACACACACACACCCAAACACCCACACACACACACACACACACACAGTCCCATCTCCAGTGGCAGAATCAGTGCCTTCTCCCACCCTCTCTCCTGCCCCTCCCTCGCACGCACACAACGTCTTCCACTTCAAGCAGCTCTTCTCCTTCTCCATCGCCTCCGTCTCCAACGTCCCTCTCGCCAACTCCACTAACGTATACTCCGTTTGTTTGCTTGGTTGTTTGCTTGTTTGTATGCTTGGTTGTATGCTTGGTTGTATGCTTGGAGGTATGAGACTTTTGAAAATGAAAATATTTGCTTAAAACATACACTTAAGCATACACACACAAACACACACACACAAACACACACACAAACACACACACAAACACACACACACACAAACACACACACAAACACACACACACAGGTGTTTGTTAGAGTTTGCATCTACCAGGGAGGTGAAGCAATGTGTGGCGTGGTGGTCTCTAAAGAGAAGGTGATGATGATGATGATGATGTAGATGATGATGATGATGATGATGATGAGATTGGTGCATTATCGTAAATCCCCATTAAATAAAATTATTTAAAAAAACATACACACACACACACAAACGAACATACACACACAGACAGTGGTGGACGGCAGGGCGGAGTTCGGCGAGATGGAGAGTCTAGACATCAGTCTGGCGAACATTCCTCGCATGGCACGTCTGTGTCTGCTCCTCTACTCGCAAGTCAGAAACCCCGCCAAGAAGGCAGACGCCACCAAGCGACCAGTCAAGAAAAAGGTTCTGCGAGCTTGCAGATAGTTGTTGCATTGGAGAGGCATTGTAATGAGAATAAAGTTTTGTTTTGGTCGCTAGAGGACCTCTGTCACCACTACAACTGACCACCTTAACTCCTGTTATTTATTTGCATGCACGCCACGACCAATCGCCTGTCAGGACATGCGGCCTCTCGCCTGGCTGAACATCCCCCTCTTCGACTACCAGGGCCGACTCAGGTGCGAGAAGATGGAGGGATGGATGAGTAGATGGAGGGATGGATGAGTAGATGGAGGGATGGATGAGTAGATGGAGGGATGGATGAGTAGATGGAGGGATGGATGAGTAGATGGAGGAATGGATGAGTAGATGGAGGGATGGATGAGTAGATGGAGGGATTGATGAGTTGATGGAGAGATGGATGAGTAGATGGAGGGATGGATGAGTAGATGGAGGGATGGATGAGTAGATGGAGGGATGGATGAGTAGATGGAGGGATGGATGAGTAGATGGAGGGATGGATGAGTAGATGGAGGGATTGATGAGTAGATGGAGGGATGGATGAGTAGATGAATGAATGGATGGATAGGTGGATGGATGGATGAATAAATGGATGGCGATACAGACACGGTGGTCAGAGCTTCAACATGTGGCCAGTCACCGACCAAGATGAACTCAACGACCAGCTCCTCAACCCCATCGGTTGGTTCGTGTGTGTTTGTGTGTGTTTGTGTGTGTTCGTGTGTGTTTCTGTGTGTTTGTGTGTGTTTGTGTGTTCGTGTGTGTTTGTGTGTGTTTGTGTGTGTTCGTATGTGTTTGTTTGTGTTTGTGTGTGTTCGTGTGTGTTCGTGTGTTGTTTGTTTGTTTCAGTTTCAACCTTGTTTTTATAACCACACCATCGAGCAATCGCGTGATGGGGCTTGTATGACGTCACAGGAACGGTGGAGTCGAGGCCTGATGGCGATGACGCAGTGCATGTGGAAGTTGTCTTCGACGAGAGCACCCCTCAACCCATCTGCTTCCCTGCCTTCCCCGACGTATGTGTGTGTGTGTGTGTTTGAGTGTGTGTATATATTTATGTGTGTGTTTGTTTGAGTGTGTGTATATATTTATGTGTGTGTGTGTTTGAGTATGTGTATATATTTATATGTGTGTGTGTTTGAGTGTGTGTATATATTTATGTGTTGTGTGTGTGTATGTATGTGAATGGACATTTAAACACATGATTGCAGGTGCTGGCTGTTGCAGCCGAAGAAATGAAAGTATGCTCTTGCATTTTTTATCATGACAATAACACAAACACACACAAAACACACATTTAAAACACACACAAAACACACACACAAATACACACAAACACCCACAAACACACACAAACACACACACACACGTACACACAAACACACGCACTTACACAGGGACAAACAGTGATGCCTGTGGAGAAGGAGCACTTGGTGGAGTTGGAAAAGAAACTCAAGAGAGACGCCTTCCACGTCCTCGCCGAACAAGACAAGCAACTCATCTGGAGTCTAAGGTGCCCACCATCATCATCATCAGCACCATTGGATCATCAGCATCTTCATCTTCATCATCATCACAGACAGGAGTGCAGAGAACACTTTCCAGAGTCGTTGACAACTCTCCTCACGTGTGTCAAGTGGTACGACCACAGGGAGGTCGCTACGGTGAGTGCACGCACATAAACACACACACATACACACACACATACACACACACAAAAACACCCACACACACACACATACACACACACAAAAAACACACAAACACACAAACACACACCCACACACAAACACACACCCACACACACACACACACCTACACACACATACACACACATACACACACACATACACACACATACACACATACACACACACATACACACACACATACACGCACACACACAGATGCAGGCGCTCTTGCAGATCTGGCCCCTGATGGGTGCGAGGGACGCCTTGGAGTTGTTGGACTTCCAGTACGCTGACGTCAGTGTCC
>OX030965.1:7993805-7998805 GCA_943735955.1 Piscicola geometra | reverse complement strand
TGATGATGAACACTGGCATCCCCGAAGTCTCCTGCTTCAAGGACATCGAGTACCTGAAGGAGACACTGGTGCCTCACAAGAGCCACCAGGAGGCCCTACAGCACTTCAGAGGCAAGCTCACCGAGGCTCTCAGGAACTCCTGGAAGACCTCGCTCAACCACATGTGCCACAACATCAAGAAGGCTTCTGCCCGATGATCTCCTTCCTTTCACTCCTCCTTCCACTTCGTCATCCTTCCATCCCTCCATCCTTCCACTTCTCCGTTTTTTTTCATGTATTTTTCTACTTCTTCCCTTCTTCCCCCCCTTCTCCCCCCTCCATTGTTACCTTCTTTTTGATACTTGCTTCTATGCAGATGGGTGACTGATACAAAGTAAATGTTTCATTCTTCATCTTGACTTACGTCCTTCCTTTCTTGATGTTTTTTACTTTCAGAGAATTACTTGCAATTTTAGCAGCCTTCATTGCAGCCTTTGAGATGTCGCCGTGTGTGGCCAGCGTCTTTTAATTATAATAATTTATAATATTTGTTGAAATGATATTTACTAATATTTATTAAAATGATATATACTAATATTTATTAAAATGATGTTTACTAATATTTATTTAAATGATAACCTTTCCATTTTGAACTCAACCACCACCAAGTTGTCATCAGTTGTTAACTTGACCAAAAACTTGACGACTAACATTTGAAAGATGCACTTGTGTGGTGCTGGTTGACGATGAGGTAGATTGAGGCCGTCTAAGCTATGCGGTATAGCTATACAAATGCCTTACACACACCTTTATGACAGTGTGGAGACTTTGAAGTAGGCAGTGATTGGATGTTTAGTTAGATCATGACGTTATTTCTAAGCATAAATAAACAATATTTTGTGTATAAACAATTTTAACGCTACTTTATAGAAGGAGATTATTGTCTAGGAAGGGAACTTCGTCGTCTGCCAAGATGTCGGTCAGCAAGGCAGGAGAAGAAGCTAGTGCCGGGAAGGAAGAGCCGATTGTCGAAGAAAAGAATGAAGGAAAGGTGGAGAAAGATGAGAGAGAAGCTGAGAAGAACGAGCACGCTGTCGAGAAAGGCAAGCTGACCGTCGAGAAGGACGACTTGAGTTTGCTGGCGACGACGGAGTTGAGCAGCGGAGAGACCGAAGGCAAGAAGAGTGAGTGGACGCAGCTGGAAAGTGTGAAGGAAAACGATGAGTCACTAGCCAGCAGTCCCCCTTCCCGGTTCCCCAGGTTCAGTGTCACAGAAGACAAAACCTTCTCGAAGTACTCTAAAAGTCCGCATGGAAGAGAAGGTCTGCGGCTGGCCACCAAGTCTGAGAGGTTCAAAATGGACCGCAGCAAAGGAGGCAAGCACAAGGCAAAGAGGATTTCAGTCAGGAAACTTAACAAGTCTAAAAGTAGACGGAACCACGACATGACTTCGGTCATTTCAGTGGCAACGTTTGCCGCCGACAAGGAGGATGAGGTTGTTGAGAAGGCCAAGACTGAGAAGGCTGCCGAGTTCAACGACGTCGAAGTTCGCATGAAGATCTTTGAGGCGCTGCGGAAGCTGGATCAGTTCGTTGGCGACCGTCCCCCTGAGGACTTTGATGAAGACAAGCTGAAGGAATTGAACGTCATAACGGAAGAACTGCGAGAAAATGCCAGGGATTTGCAGAATTATTGCGACGATTACGGCCAGAAACTGGCAGGCATTCGACAACCCATTGAGAAGGCCACAGCTGCCATCGCCGCCAAGCTGACGACCAAGCTGGACGACACGCCAGGGCAGTGCACACTCGACGTGAAGCAGAAGAAGCTGAAGCAGCACTTGGCGGCTCTCAACGACGACCTGATCAAAGCCTCGCTGACGGCTGCACAGACGGAGTTGGCAGTGCTGGAGTCGCAGAAGGCCTGCGAAGATTCGATGGCGTTAGCAGAGGTGTTGAAGGCCGAGATGGAAGAGAAGAAACGACTCGCCTCGGAGGCATCTCGTCTGAAGGAAATTGAAATGATGAATGAGTTGAAGCGACTGGCGGAAGAGGAACGACTGCAGAGGGAGGAAGAGCTGCGAGAGAAGGAGTTGCTGATGATGCGACAGGAGGAGGGCTACCTGTGGCCCATCTTCCCCCTCCTCATCGAGTCCAGGGCGGATTTCGACGCAGGGGTGGGCTGTCTGGTGAAGGCCGACCCGACCATCTTCCTGGAGGGCAGGATCTACTGCACAGTGCTCGACACCATGCAGGTGCCCTACCGCTTCATTGAGGACGAGGAACTGGTCAGTCACGTGGTGAGCATCAACATTCACGGAATTAAATGCGACGATGGCGCGCTGACGATCCGACCTGACATGTGCCTCTCCATCCCACACTGCATGCCCAGGACTCAGAGCAGTGTGCGTGAGTTGGTGGTCAAGTTGCGACTGTGCGATTTCACGCATTGGATCGAACTGCCCGTCTCTGACGGCGTGTTGGAGTCATACAAGGACATGAGGTTTGCGCAGGTGCAGACGCACTACTTCGGTACTTACATGGTCGTGTCGAGGAACAAGAAAACTGTGGTGAGGGTCAAGAGGACCGGTGGCAACGTGCACTCCAAACTGGATCCCAAGTTGATCTTCCACGTGCCTCAAGATGCTCTGGTGAAGCCAGAGAAGATCGTCGTTCAGCTGCAGCCCATCGACAACCTGGTCTTGAAGTACCTCAAGAAACAACTCATCCTCGCCAACAATCTCCTCAACGCCTCGTACATCATCAAGCTCACCTGGGTCAACAAATCCTTTGAGAATTCCATCAAAATCACCATCCCCATCCCGCCCAATCCCATCTCACTCAAGAAAATGAACACGAACAAGCAGAGCAAAGAGGAGGAGGCTCCCAAGCCAGCGGGCGCAGTCGCATCTACCAAAGTTGTTGCCGAGTCGAGCGAGCCGAACCTTGCCGCCTCGCGCAAGGACCTGGCCGACAGCGACTCGAACACTGGAGGCGTCGATGAAGACGTTGGGGGACTCAAGACCAAGCCCATCCAATGGTACATGGGCATTTACGACAACGAGACTGAAGACGAGTCGGACAACTTGTACGTGGTTCGGAAGAAGAAGGGCAAGTGGGTGGTGGAGGACATGAATCTGGTTCGCACGTCCATCGACAGCGTCACCATCACCCTGAAGGAGCCTCTGGAGACCTTCATGGTGCTGCGAACAGCCGTCAGCATCAAGTTCAAGGGCGCAGAGATCATCTCAACCGCCCTGGACAACCTCATGTCCAAGAAAATTGTCTGCTTCGCTGTCTGCCAGAACAGAAACGTCGCTTCTGAATTCAAGGCGTCTGTCGTCTCGATCCAGAAGATGGACAAGTACGTGGCAGCGATGGAGGAAAAGTACCACGTGATCGCAGTCAGGGAACAACACTTCATGCTGAAGGAGGGCGAGAAAGTGACGGTGACCTTCCGCGGCAACCTGCAGTGCACCAGTGCTCCAGAAAACCTCTCCGCCAGGTGCTCTTGCCAGTTGCCTGGTCTTCAGCATTATTATCTTTAAAGCCTTCGATATTTTTCGCTTTTGGGGTCATGAATTTGGCATTTTTTAAACTTTTAAAATGATTAAACGCTGCAGATTCAACACGAACTTCGACTGCAACATGCACTTGGTGCTCAACGAACACGACATCTTCGTGCAGAAGTGCTACGCAGTCTACCGCGGCTTCGTACAACTCTCCAAGTTCAACGACGGCGACGCAGACGAAAAGAGTGAGTCGTTGACGAGAATCTCCAAGCAGAGAGTCTCAGCCACCTTCCAGAACCTCAAGAAGCCAGAAATGCTCTGCGAGTACCTGGTCACACTGCCCAAGAACGTGGACCTGCTGACGCTGGAGCTGATGCACCGCATGCCCATCCAGTACAACGACGAGGGGTGTGCCGTCAGCATCCAGATGCTGGCCAGGTTGGCGATGGAGTTAGGCAGCGAGTGGCTGGACCTGGGAAGGGCGCTTGGTTTGTCGCCGGTGCTGCTGCACATCATCGAGAACAACGCCATGCACTCGAACTGCAGCGACATCGAGAAGAAACTCGACATGCTGCTCAACTGGAACAAGACGGAGTTGAGGTCCTCCAACAAGATCGACGCCCTCTTAAGTGCCATTCAGCGGGTGGGCAGGGCAGACCTGGAAGAACTGATCGCCAACGACGACAACTCCTCCCGTCTCAACCTCGACCAGAACGACAGCAAAATCCTCCTCTGACGAACGTATCTCCATCTTTTCGACTGCGAGTGAAGACTTCCAAGTTCAGATTTATCGCTCTGTCGTGCATTTCAATCAGAATCACTTCTTTTTGTTACTTTTCCATCTATTCAATCTTTTATTAACTGTTTTGCAAAGATTTTAAATAGCTTTTATTTTAGAAAAACTTTTCTAAATAGTTTTTTTAATACTCCTGTTTTTATGTCAAAGCGAAAAATACAGATATATGTATCTCTCTCTTTTCAGTTCCTTTCGAATCGATAGATTCGGTATCGCCTGATGCAGGCACATCTCTATTGCATGGAGGAGCCCTCAAGGATAAACTCCCGTGCATGTTGTGTCTTCCAAGCCAATGTGGAGGCTCGTGCGCACCGCAGTCGTTTGCCGTGCTCTTTCCCTGCAGTTTGTAAGCAAGACATTCTGATAAGGAAATATAAGTTGTACATTGCCACTCCAACTACAACTACTCCAACCACGGCCACTCCAACCACAGCCACTCAACCACAGCCACTCAACCACAGCCATCTGAGTAAGGCCCCACTTTGTTCGTTCCTTTCTGGGTAGGTGTGCACATGCGTTCAATGGAGTCGATGCTAGCTTGGTGATGACCCTGGCATGCAGCCCCCCGACCAGGCGTTCCTCCTCTCTCTCATCCACTGCGTCATCCCATCCCTTTTTCCTTCTTTCACTCCATCCTTCCTTCCTCCACTCATCCCATCCCTCCTTCCTCCACTCCTTCCATCCCTCCTCGCCTCCCTCTTCGCTTTCCTTCCC
>OX030965.1:7978805-7991305 GCA_943735955.1 Piscicola geometra | reverse complement strand
CCCTTCTGCCACCTTATCCACCCATCCTCCCATCCTCCCATCCACCCATCCTCCCATCCACCCATCCTCCCATCCACCCATCCTCCCATCCACCCATCCTCCCATCCTCCCACACCACATCTCCCACTCTGAACCACGTGACCTTTCTGCTGCAGTCACGTGTGCCCTCACGTCTCTGCAGTCACTCGTCGTGCGTGCCTCGCGAATTTATCTTGCACTCGACTTTTACTTTCTTTCATTTTAAATTATTCAGCCATCCATCATTCATTAAATTTTCTGTTTTGTCCTTGCTCCTATTTATCCATCCACCTTCCCATCCATCTTCCCATCCATTCTCCCATCCATCCTCCCATCCCACCCTCTCTTCCACCTTCTCATCAACCCATTCATCCATCCATCAAATATTGCTTTTTCCGTATTTTTGTCTTCTCCTCCATCCATCTCCTCCATCCATCTCTTCCATCCATCTCCTCCATCCATCTCTTCCATCCATCTCCTCCATCCATCACCTCCATCCATTTCCTCCATCCTTCTCCTCCATCCATCTCTTCCATCCCTCTCCTCCATCCTTCTCCTCCATCCATCTCTTCCATCCATCTCCTCCATCCATCTCCTCCATCCATCTCTTCCATCCATCTCCTTCATCCATCTCTTCCATCCATCTCCTTCATCCATCTCTTTCATCCATCTTTACTATCCACTCCTGTTCCATGCCACCTACAATTATGTCTGCACACAACACTAAAACTGCTCTCAAAGCAGACTTACAAAACATTTGTGAAGCGCTCAACACTATTTTAAACAAATATAATTTATTAAACTCAATAAGAAGTCAATTAATGGTCTATTATTTGTCAATTAGTAATGAATTATTTGTCAATTATTTGTCAATTAGTGGTCAATTAGTGGTCAGTCAGTGGTCAATTAATGGTCAACTAGTGGTCAATTAGCGGTCAGTCAAAAGTCAATTAGTGGTCAATTAGTGGTCAGCCAATGGTCAATTGGTGTTCAGCCAAGGGTCAATTAGTGGTTAATTAGTGATCAGTCAAGGGTCAATTAAAGGTCAATTAGTGGTCGGTTAGTGTTCATTTAGGAGTCAATTAGTGGTCAAATAGTAGTCAGTCAAGGGTCAATTAGTGGTCAGTCAAGGATCAATTAGTGGTCAATCAATGGTCAATTAGCGGTCAATTAGTGGTCAGTCAATAGTTAATTAGTAGTCAATTAGTGGTCGGCCAAGGGTCAATTAGTGGTCAATTAGTGGTCAGCCAAATGTCAATTAGGGGTCAGTTAGTGGGCAATTAGTGAGCAGTCAAGAGCCAATTAGTGGTCAGATAGTGGTCAATTAGTGGTCAGTCAAGGGTCAATTAGTGGTCAATTAGTGGTCAGTCAGGAGTCAGTTAGTGGTCAGTTAGTGGTCAGTCAAGGGGCAATTAGTGGTCAGTCAGGGGTCAGTCAGGGGCGGTCTTTAGATGCACTGAATGGCCTCTTCAATTAAACAAAGTCATTCTTTCTCTGGTCTTTATTAAGGAGATTTGGAGTGCAAAGATCTGGTGGAGTGTTTTGGAAGGGTGGTATGGGAGGGGGAGGGAAGGGGGTTATATGGAAGGGGGTGGTATGTGGAGAGGGTGGTATGTGGAGAGGGTGGTATGTGGAGAAGGTGGTATGTGGAGAAGGTGGTATGTGGAGAGGGTGGTATAGGGGAGGATGGTATGTGGAAAGGGTGGTATGTGGAAAGGGTGGTATAGGGGAGGGTGGTATGGAGGGGTGATAGGGGGGTGATATGGGGGAGAGAAGGGAGGAAGTTATATGGAAGAGGGTGGTATGTGGAAAGGGTGGTTTAGAGGAGGGTGGTATGGAGGGGGGTGGTATGGAAGGGGGGGTGATATGGAGGAGAATGGTATGTGGAAAGGGTGGTATGGAGGGGGGTAGTATGAAGGGGGGGGGTGATATAGTGGAGGGTGGTATGTGGAAAGGGTGGTATGGAGGGGGGGTGGTATGGAAGGGGGGGTGATATGGAGAAGGGTGGTATGTGGAAAGGGTGGTATGGAGGGGGGGTGGTATGGAAGGGGGGGGGTGATATGGAAGAGGGTGGTATGTGGAAAGGGTGGTATGGAGGGGGGGTGGTATGGAGAAGGGGTGATATGAAGGGAGGGTGGTATGGAGGGAGGGTGATATGGAGGGAGGGTGGTATGAGGAAAGGGTGGTATAGGGGAGGGTAGTATGGAGGGGGGGGGGGGTGATATGGTGGAGGGTGGTAGAATGATGATGTGGTGGGCGGTGGGAGAGTGGGGTTGTTGAAATGGTGGGGTAGCTGGTGGGGAAAGGGTGGTTATTTGTACAATTATGAGTAGTGAAGATTACCAGGATGAGGGTGTGATGATGATAAGGATTTTGTTGATGATAATGATGACGTTGATGATGATAATGATAGTGTGATTTCTTTTTTCGACGACCTTTCTGATTCGAATGCCAGCCACAAAAGCCTTCGTTTAACGTCGCTGACACACTTAAGCCTGGATTACTGAAGTTGACAAGATGGATGAGTGGATGCATGCATGAATGGATGGATGCAGGAATGGATGGATGCATGGATGGATGCATGGATGGATGCATGGATGGATGCATGGATGGATGCATGGATGGATGCATGGATGGATGCATGGATGGATGCATGGATGGATGCATGGATGGATGCATGGATGGATGCATGGATAGACGAATGGACGGATGAGAATCGATGTTTTAATGATCTTTTTGTGGCCACCACTATCACTACGACCACCAATGTCCCTACTTCTACTACTACTACCACTACTACTTCTAATACTATTACTACTACTACTACTACTACTACTACTACTACTACTACTACTACTACTACTACTACTACTACCTCTACTACTACTACTACTACTACTACTACTACTACTACTACTACTATTACTACTACTACTACTACTACTACTACTACTACTACTACTACTACTACTACTACTACTACTACTACTTCTACTACTACTACTACTACTACTACTACTACTACTACTACTACTACTACTACTACTACTACTACTACTACTACTACTACTACTACTACAACTACTACAACTTCTGCTAGTACAACTTCTACTACTACAACTACTACTACTACTACTACTACTACTACTACTACTACTACTACTACTACTACTACTACTACTACTACTACTACTACTACTACTACTACTTCTACTACTACTACTACTACTACCACAACCATTATTATCACTTCTACTAGCATCAAAACTACCATTACTTCTACTAGCATCAAAACTACCATTACTTCTACTAGCATCATGCCATTAGGATTCTACGCCTCTCATCTTTTGTTTTATAATCATTTCCTAGCCATTAATGACCCATTAGCACCTCATTAATACCCCCATTAATAACTCATTAACATCCCCATTAACACCCCGTTGATACTCCATTAATACGCCATTCATAACTTATTAATAGCCCCATTAACACTCCGTTAATACCTTATTAATAACCCCATTAACACTCCGTTAATAACCTATTAGTAACCCCACTAACACCCTGTTCATAACTTATTATTTCGCCATTCATAACTTATTATTACGCCATTAATAACTTATTATTACGCCATTAATAACTTATTAATACGCCATTAATTGGTTGCCAGTAGCCCCTCATTAAAAGGACAGACCCGACCACACGATCAAACTAATCATTTGGCGCGGATGAGAACAAGTTTCGCTTTTTATTTGATTAGCAAGATTTATGATTTCGATTCCTCGGAGTCTCTTAAACGTCTCTTTTGCCCTTTCATTTTGTACTTTTCCATTTCATTTTCTGTTTTTTTAAATTTCTGTTATATTTTGTTTTTATTTATATTTTATATTTTACTTATATTTATATTTTATATTTTGTTTTTATTTATATTTTATATTTTACTTATATTTATATTTTATATTTTACTATATATTTTATTATATATATATATATATATATATATATATATATATATATATATATATATATATATATATATATATATATATATATATATATATATATATATATATATATATATATATATATATATATATATATATATATATATATATATATATATATAATGTTCTTTGATTATTTTATATTTTACTTATATATATATATATATATAATTTTCTTTGATTATTATTATTTTATATTTTACTTATATATATAATTTTCTTTGATTACTATTATTTTCTCTTTTTATCAGCATAGCAGAAGTAAATTCTAATGGCAAATCGAATTAGGCGCTGATGCCAGGCTGCTCTCTGGTGTGGCGTCCATGCGAAGCTCTTGAAGCCCTCTTGAGTTTCAAACGAAAAAAAACAAAATTCAAGCAATTTTTAAGTAAAAAGTTGAAAACATAATTATTTGGAAATGAATAATTTCAATAATGGCGGACTTTTCATCAGAAGGTCGTTAGGAGTGCACACGTGAGGACTGCTTCATTCATTAATAGGCCGACCGTAAGATACCTATGTATTCGCCTATTTTTAAATACCTTAAAATGCTTATATATTCGCCCACTTTTTCAGTAATTTTTATTTCTAGTGTCCAAAATAGAAGTAATTTTTAAAATTATTCCTAAAAAGTCTTTAAAAGTATTGAAGTTTTTTTGCTCATTAGTCTCCCTATTCTTAATCAAACTTTATTAGATTTTGAACTCGATTTTTGTGTATATATATAAATATATAACAAATATATAAATAAATATATAAATATATATATTTAAAAGGTTGAAAACCATTTTATTTACAAGTTCATTGGCGAGAGATTATAATGCGCTAGATAAATGCCTGATTGATTGGCATAATGCATCTGCTCACAAAAGAATATTTGCCGTGGCATCGGAAAAGCAATCGAATTGATGTTGTCATAAGGATATTATTGTTGTTATTATTTTCATTATTTTTATTTTTATTTTTTATTATTCTTATTCATTATTTTCGTTCATTTGGCTTGTCTTCATTTGAACGCCACGTTGCACGCTATATCAGTTAATGCAACACTGCCTCGCTGAGAAGCCGATGCCTTCTTTATTGGTGTGATGTGAGAGTAGTAGAAGTAGTAGTTGTAGTAGTAGTAGTAGTAGTAGTAGTAGTAGTAGTAGTAGTAGTAGTAGTAGTAGTAGTAGTAGTAGTAGTAGTAGTAGTAGTAGTAGTAGTAGTAGTAGTAGTAGTAGTAGTAGTAGTAGTAGTAGTAGTAGTAGTAGTAGTAGTAGTAGTAGTAGTAGTAGTAGTAGTAGTAGTAGTAGTAGTAGTAGTAGTAGTATTAGTAGTAGTAGTAGTGGTGGTAGTAGTAGTAGCAGCAGTAGTAGTAGTAGTAGTAGTGGTAGTAGTAGTAGTAGTAGTAGTAGTAGTAGTAGTAGTAGTAGTAGTAGTAGTAGTAGTAGTAGTAGTAGTAGTAGTAGTAGTAGTAGTGGTAGTAGTAGTAGTGGTGTACAGTAGGGATGTACAGTGGTTGTGTACAGCAGGTTATATGGAAGGACATCGCCTACCATCTTATTGATCGACGATCGACCACTTCATCCAGATCGCTACCATGACAACCATCTCTTTGCTCTCATCATCTTCCTCATCATCATCTTTGAAGAAAGCATTATCATCAAAATAATAATCATCATCATTATTCTTATAATATTATTCATCCTCACCCTCCTCACCATCATCTTCATGGCCACAATAACACATTACCACGCACATCTGACCACAAGGTGCGTATGATATGCCGGGTTATCACGCCACTAGTCAGTGTCTTTGGCGTCGATAAAACGAAGCACAGAATGCAGCGCTAGAGAAAGATTTATAAAAACAATCTTTTACGAGATTCGGTGGATTTAATGGCTAATAGAAAACGACGCGGGAGATATGATGGAAGGAGGCGGATTACGCCGGTCTCGGAGGTCGCGTTGCTTCATTCGTTGCCGCCGCAGGACACGTGCCACCTCCACGCATGCACACGCCAGTCCAATTGCCGAAATTTGACTTGTTTGTGTCTGTTGCAAGTCTGCCTCACTGACGTGCTGTTGTTGTGTGCGTGCTCAGAAGGTTGTGCAGGTGTGAAGTTTTGTGGGTTGTTGTGTAGTTGTTTTGAACTCATATTTGTTTGTTCAACTTTTGTTCGTCTCGTGCAATCTCCTAATGCATTGCAGACGCCCATGCCTGATTGATCACGTGGTGTCGCATCAGCTGACGTATTCGTCTCTTTGGTTAGTTTGCCACACTTGCGAGGCGCCTAAAAACTCTAGAAAGAAAGAAAGAGAAGGTCTAAGGTGAGAGGTGGAAATGGACTTGTAAGAGAGAGTAAGAGAAGGTCTAAGGTGAGAGGTGGAAATGGACTTGGAAGAGAGAGAAAGAGAAGGTCTAAGGTGAGAGGTGGAAATGGACTTGTAAGAGAGAGAAAGAGAAGGTCTAAGGTGAGAGGTGGAAATGGACTTGGAAGAGAGAGAAAGAGAAGGTCTAAGGTGAGAGGTGGAAATGGACTTGTAAGAGAGAGAAAGAGAAGGTCTAAGGTGAGAGGTGGAAATGGACTTGTAAGAGAGAGAAAGAGAAGCGCGAGAGAAAATGAAAGATGGAGTTAGTGGCTTGGAATGAATGGGACACCGTCATCTTTCCACGGCATCGAACTCCTGTGTGCTGTGCTGGAAGACTCGGAAGTAGGTGAGAATGAATTGCTTGCCTCCTTTGTGACTGTCTAATGCAAGGTACTCAGAGGAGATTGAGAGGAGATTGAGACGAATTGTGCAGCGGAGAAAGGAAGTATTGGCTGGATGACAGCGTGCTTTGTCGGATTACCTCTCAATGGTCCCTCATTCAAGATCGTGAAAACATACGCTTGCAAGCAAACACCAATACAATTACATTCACACATATATGCACCAATACTTTCACACATACATAAATTGACACATACATACACAAATACATCCGCACATACATACATCCACACACACATCCACACACACACACATACATACAGCCGGAGACAATGAGGGGCGACTTAATGCAGCTTTACACGGACGATGATTGTGATCGGCTGCTTGAGTGATGGTGCCTCTGATGTGAGGCATTAGACAGCCTGATGTCGTTCTCTCCCTCGTGAAGCCAACACACTTTCTGTGAACCCTCACTCCTACCAATCCATGAATTCCACTCTTACCAATCCATGAACCCTCACTCCTACCAATCCATGAACCCTCACTCCTACCAATCCATGAATTCCACTCCTACCAATCCATGAATTCCACTCCTACCAATCCATGAATTCCACTTCTACCAATCCATGAACACTCACTCCTACCAATCCATGAACCCTCACTCCTACCAATCCATGAATTCCACTCCTACCAATCCATTAATTCCACTCCTACCAATCCATCAATTCCACTCCTACCAATCCATGAATTTCACTCCTACCAATCCATGAATTCCACTCCTACCAATCCATCAATTCCACTCCTACCAATCCATGAATTCCATTCCTACCAATCCATGAATTCCACTCCTACCAATCCATGAATTCCACTCCTACCAATCCATGAATTCCACTCCTACCAATCCATCAATTCCACTCCTACCAATCCATGAATTTCACTCCTACCAATCCATGAATTCCACTCCTACCAATCCATCAATTCCACTCCTACCAATCCATGAATTCCATTCCTACCAATCCATGAATTCCACTCCTACCAATCCATGAATTCCACTCCTACCAATCCATCAATTCCACTCCTACCAATCCATGAATTTCACTCCTACCAATCCATGAATTCCACTCCTACCAATCCATGAATTCCACTCCTACCAATCCATGAATTCCATTCCTACCAATCCATGAATTCCACTCCTACCAATCCATGAATTCCACTCCTACCAATCCATGAATTCCACTCCTACATTTTTGGAAAATTTCCATTCCAGGCATAATGCAAAGCAAATAAGTCTGCAGTTTGAAACATTGAGTGATTATTAACATGAATAATTAATCAATTATTAAATAGAAATTGAATATAAATAGTTTTAATATATAATAATGTTATGAATAAATAAAGTAGAAGTATTTTCGAGACAGTTGCGGGTCATAATGGCAATCAGTCCTCGTTCATACGCACGTCACGTCGAATTTAGTAGAGTGACTTGGCTTGCTGCTGGAGAGAGTGGAGATGCATTGGACATCCCACACAACCATCACAGCCACACATGATTCCCCCACACAACCACACACGACCACCAGCCACACACACTTTTATCTCATACCACCACACACAGACACACACACTTTAATCTCATACCACCACACACAGACACACACAACCACACACGACCACACAGAGTGTACCGCACATGGCAGCACTGCAACCACACTCTAGTGGGCAAGTGTGGCGTGAGGGAGTGGCAGCCGCTGAACAAGCCACAAGCTGCCATCATGGCTTCCTGTGAGGCCGTCAGCAATGGTACCTTCTTCGATATATTCTTTAAAATTATTTTTACATTTAAAATGTTTAAAAAAGTATTTAAAGTGTTAAATATTTGTTATTTAAAAGTCTTAAAGATACTTTAAAGATGAATTATCTTCGTATTTCCGCCTTCTCAAACATCTCCGTGCCAAAAACTCAAAGATCTTTTCCGCTTTTTCAAAATATCCGAACTTCAAATTGTTGTGTGGCAAGAAGGCGCTAACTGCATTTGCTGAGTCTCTCCAGCCACTCACAATGCAAAGGCGCTCAGTGTCATGCAGGAAAGGGACAGGAAATAAATGAGGCTTGTTGCCTACTTCATCTAACGCTTGATTTCATGAGTTTTAATAAACACCTTTTCGATCATTTGTACCGCATCTTCATTCTCACCACCACCATCATCCACACCATCATCATCCACACCATCATCATCCACACCATCATCCACACCACCATCATCAACACCACCATCATCAACACCATCATCATCACCACCACCATCATCAACACCATCATCATCAACACTACCATCATCCACACCATCATCATCAACACCACCATCATCAACACCATCATCATCAACACCATCATCATCCACACCATCATCATCAACACCACCATCATCAACACCATCATCATCACCACCACCATCATCCACACCATCATCATCAACACCATCATCATCCACACCATCATCATCAACACCATCATCAACACTCCCCCACCATCTCAAAACGTTCAAACACCCTACCATACCACACTATTACCCAACCACAACCCACTACACTACCCTACCACTACACTACACTACCCTACCACTACACTACACTACCCTACCACTACACTACCCTACCACTACACTACACTACCCTACCACTACACTACCACTACCCTACCACTACACTACCCTACCACTAAACTACCCTACCACTACACTACACTACCCTACCACTCACTACCTTACCACTACACTACACTACCCTACCACTACACTACCTAACCACTAAACTACCCTACCACTTCACTACACTACCACTACACTACCACTACACTACACTACCCTACCACTACACTACCATTACACTACACTACCCTACCACTACCACTACACTACCACTACACTACACTACCCTACCACTACACTACTCTACCACTACACTACACTACACTACCCTACCACTACACTACCCTACCACTACACTACACTACCCTACCACTACACTACCTAACCACTAAACTACCCTACGACTACACTACACTACCACTACACTACCACTACACTACACTACCCTACCACTACACTACACTACACTACACTACCCTACCACTACACTACCCTACCCTACCACTACACTACCCTACCCTACCACTACACTACCCTACCCTACCACTACACTACACTACCCTACCACTACACTACCCTACCACTAAACTACCCTACCACTACACTACACTACCACTACACTACCACTACACTACACTACCCTACCACTACACTACACTACCACTACACTACCACTACACTACCACTACACTACACTACCCTTCCACTACACTACCCTACCTCTACACTACCCTACCCTACCACTACACTACCCTACCCTACCACTACACTACCCTACCCTACCACTACACTACCCTACCCTACCACTACACTACACTACCCTACCACTACACTACCCTACCCTACCACTACACTACACTACCCTACCACTACACTTCTCTACATATATAGCAAATGCAATATAACAAATGCAATATAACAAATGCAATATAACAAATGCATTATAACAAATGCAATATAACAAATGCAATGTAACAAATGCAATATAACAAATGCAATATAACAAATGCAATATAACAAATGCAATATAACAAATACAATATAACAAATGCAATATAACAAATGCAATATAACAAATGCAATATAACAAATGCAATAAAACAACTTGAATATAACAAATGCAATTTAACAAATGCAATATAACAAATGCAATATAACAAATGCAATATAACAAATGCAATATAACAAATGCAATATAACAAACGCAATATAACAAACGCAATATAACAAATGCAATATAACAAACGCAATATAACAAATGCAATATAACAAATGCAATATAACAAATGCAATATAACAAATGCAAAATAACAAATGCAAAATAACAAATGCAATATAACAAATGCAATATAACAAATGCAATATAACAAATGCAATATAACAAATGCAATATAACAAATGCAATATAACAAATACAATATAACAAATGCAATATAACAAATGCAATATAACAAATGCAATATAACAAATGCAATAAAACAACTTGAATATAACAAATGCAATTTAACAAATGCAATATAACAAATGCAATATAACAAATGCAATATAACAAATGCAATATAACAAATGCAATATAACAAACGCAATATAACAAACGCAATATAACAAATGCAATATAACAAACGCAATATAACAAATGCAATATAACAAATGCAATATAACAAATGCAATATAACAAATGCAAAATAACAAATGCAAAATAACAAATGCAAAATAACAAATGCAATATAACAAATGCAATATAACAAATGCAATATAACAAATGCAATATAACAAATGCAATATAACAAATGCAATATAACAAATGCAATATAACAAATGCAATATAACAAATGCAATATAACAAATGCAATATAACAAATGCAATATAACAAATGCAATACAATAAGAAGATGAATTCAATTAAGGGGCGTAAACCCGAAAAAAGTCGAGAAAGGTAATTGGATGGCGGTCGTGAATCGAATGCAAAGGCGGACTGAGTGAGTGGTGGAGTTGCATTGAATTAGGAGGGGCTGGGGCGGGCATCACTGCACTCCCAATCTCCAAAGTGTTTTCATTAACAGCGTGTATCGTCATCATCACCATCGTCAAGGTCATCGTTATCATCATCATAATCTTCACCATCATCATCATTATCATCATCATCACCCTCATCATCACCCTCATCATCACCATCATCGCCTTCCTCACCACCACCACCATCATCATCATCAGGATCGACAGGGATGGAGGGCATACAGCACAGTCTCTCGTGCCTGCGGGGACAATCCTCCTCGAACCCTCTCTTCAACGGCTGTGCTACCATCGCCCTCCTCAAGAGCAGCAACTGCCAGTCAGTCATCAGTCTGTCCTTGCTGCTATTCATATGTTGTTGTTGTTGTTTTGGTGTTGTTTCTGTGTGCTGCTGTTGTTGTTGTTTTGGTGTTTTGTTGGCGTTAGAAACAATTTGCATTAATTTTTTATTGTCGCAAAAGCTGGGTATTTTTGGCCGCACTTTCAAGCCCCCACCCTGTCTCTTGCGGCCTCACTGCCTCTTGCGGCTTCACTGTCTCTTGCGGCCTCACTGTCTCTTGCGGCCTCACTGTCTCTTGCGGCCTCACTGCCTCTTGCGGCCTCACCACGTCTTGCGAACAAGCACACATAAACAAGATGACTTGACTCTCACAAACTACACACATCACACAAACAAACAAAGACACACAAACACGCACACAGATGAATACACAGACAATCACACAAATAGCACAAAAACAGAACACAAACATGAGTGTGAAGAAGGAGTGCGTAAGCGGGTAAGAATGCATTAGAGACGGCTCAAAGAAGATGCAGCACTCAGCTGATGGCATGCCTTCGAGGCATTTGTTGCTCTCCAACGAGCCTGGTCGACAAACGACCGCTGAGGCGCGTTGAATAATGCATTCATCGAGACACTTTAATGGACTCATGCCTTAAATATCGACTTTGTGGCGAGAAACTTTCAATTCATTCGCAGTTTAATCAGCTGGCGTGTTTGTTTTGTTTATGTGTGTCTGTGTGTTTGTGAGTTTGTGGGTTTTTTGTGTTTGCGTAACACTCAAAAACACTCATAAAAACACATAAACACACACACACACTGCCACATAAACCCAAACACACACA
>OX030965.1:7956305-7973805 GCA_943735955.1 Piscicola geometra | reverse complement strand
GGTTGTGTCCAGAAGGCTTGGAGAGAGTATACAGTGTCTCCTTCGAATGGAAGAAACTTTACGACATTGCTGTCTACTTGTGTGACATCTCTGCAGGAGGTGGTGATGATGATGACAATAATGCTGATGATGATGATGACGATTTGTCCACGAAACAAATTGTCTACCAGTCTACCCACACACCCATTCACCTACCCACCATCCACTTATCCAATCAAACACCCACCCACCCGCTCACCCACCCAAACACTCACCCATTCTCCCACCTTACCAACCCAAACACCCACCCATCTTACCAGCCCAAACACCCGCCCACCCACCTGACCAGCCCAAACACCCACCCACCCACCTGACCAGTCCAAACACCCACCCACCTGACCAGTCCAAACACCCACCTGACCAGCCCAAACACCCACCCCCACCTGCAGCCTACCTGGAGCACCTGGAGTGCTACAAGAGCTCTCTGATGACGTCAGCTCGTCTGCCCTTGTGTCGTGAGATCTTCGGCAGTGAGGTGAGCAACAGCCTCATGTACCAACTCAAGTGCCAACAACTGCAACACAACCACTCTGCCTTGTTGGTGCCTACGTCGTTGTTGTTGTTGTTGTCGTTGTTGTTGTGCTTGTTGTTGTGTTTGTTGTTGTGCTTGTTGTTTTGCTTGTTGTTGTGCTTGTTGTTGTCGTTGTGCTTGTCGTTGGGCTTGTTGTTGTCGTTGTTGTTGTTGTGTTTGTTGTTGTGCTTGTTGCTGTTGTTGTTGTGCTTGTTGTTGTGCTTGCTGTTGTGCTTGTTGTTGTTTTATAGCGAGAGTTTAGTTTCCCTGAATGTGGTTGTTGTCAGTTGTTGAGATGGAGCTGCAACATCAGCTGTTCCTTCAAGAGATTTTTTAAGCGGAAGTTTTCTTTGTTTGGCGAGGCTCCAGGAGGTAATTTACTGCTCTGTCGAGTCCCACAAGCACCAAAAGGCGCGCATAAAAAACTTTATTGCATTGCCACGTACACACGCATCTACATAAATATACACACTCAAACAAACACACACATCAACATACAAACACACACACACATACACATACAAATGCACACATACACAAAAAACACACACAAAAAAACACACACAAAAAAATACACACATACAGCGCGCAGGTAGAAGGGTGGATGAAGTGCATGGAAGAAATAGTCGACAAGCAGTGTGGGAACAAAGCGAAAAAAGTCATCCAACCTCTCATCAGGTTTTCCTTCATGCGTCATCATCATCATCATCATCATCATCATCATCATCATCATCATTATCGTGCATCAATCCATCCAATTATCGAATTATCCATGCAGCAATTGTGCCATTAATCCCGTTGTTCCAATAAAAAGATATAAACGAGGCAATTAAGCACACGAATCAATGCCTTCGACCACCACTCAGACTACAGTACTCCTTCGACTTCTTGCCGGCGTGTGTCGAAGCCAAGAGGAGAGCCACCATTCTGCCTACCACCACGCGCAGGAGTCGCTTCACGTTGCCACACCAACCCAGCCACAATAACAACCACCATCACCACAACCACACCAACCCTCACACGCCACCATTTACACCTCCACCACGACCACCGGGTGATCTGGCCACGCAAGGCAATCTCCGTTCACAGGAGTGTGTCTGTCCCACTCTGGCATCTCTTTCCCGCGCTGACCACCCCTCCCTTTCATGGTCGACTTGCCTGCAGACTTTATTGATTGCTTACTCTGTCTATTTTTAACAACCGTGATACCATTTCTCAAAAAAAAACCAACAACTACGTGTTTCTTTTATTTTGAAGAAATTTAAATAAAATCAATCTAAACAAAAGCACTTTTATAAAAACATTTAAAAAAACAGTTTAATAAAAGCAATTCCTTGGAGCAACGTTTTTGAATTAAAAAAACGCTATATAAATACTCTCGGCAGATTGATTGAACGCTTTGAAAAATCCCTTGGTGAAACATCTAACTGCCATTCGAAACGCCTATCCAATATTTAAAACGCCCATCCCATATTCAACCCTTTTTGAACAGCCCACGCCACACTGGCCACAACGCCACCACCGCCACTACGACCAGCAGTGTTTCTCTTCCCTCTCCACCGAGGCAACATGCCCCACTGTAGATGGGCAGGTACTGGGCTATGTACGTTTCCGCTTCGAGCGAGGCGTTCTTGACGGGTGACGGATGCTGCGGGTCGATGTCCTGATCGTTGCAGCCGTCACTCTTGCACGAACACACGGTCACCTTCCGGAAGTTCAGGCAGTCAGTCCCTGCACTATTGAAGTAGTAGCGAGCACACGTGCGTACACACCCTGTGCGGAGATTAATAATGATTTAAAAGTTGAAATTGATTAGTGAGTGCACCACTGCACTCGTGTGTGTTAATTGTGCTTCATTGCATGGAGCACCCTGGCCCACCAAGCCCACTCCTCACTGCCGTTGTGGAACTTGATGCTGTAGCACTCAGTGCCAGTGCAGGTAGCCACGTCTGAATGCGAGACGTTCACTGGGTCGTTGCAGCTGTGGTAGAAGACTGAGGAACCTTCGCATTCGTAGCATTTCAAGGCAGCCACTCCCATCCACCCCCATCTCAATGCAGAAAACAGAAGAACTCTTCCTAACCAGCTCCAGATTAGCATAGTGGTCAAGATTTTGAGTTTGATTCGCATTTGTTTTTTAAAGAAGTTTTATTATTTACTCATAAACAAAACAATTTAACCAAAAAACACTTATTCTCATTTTTTATTAAAAGTTAATTTTTTTCATAACTTTTGCACATCCCTGGGATTCCAACGAACACTCAAATATGAAATGATGTCTGTTTCTCAGGGCGTTTTGTATTCTTTTGAAAAGAATTAATGTCATATTTATAATTACAATGACTGTTCCATATAATTCCTATATACACACGGTCACATTTGCTGGATTCTTCAACCTTCTTTTAAAGTTTGTTTTAAAATTTAAAATTTAAATTGTATTATAAAAGCGTTAAAAGTTTTAACTTAAAACACACGCGTTTAAATTCTCAAATCCAAAGTTTCAAAATTTCAAGCAAAACAATTGTTTGTCAATATTGCTCGTAGTCTATTAGGTCGTAAAACCTCCAAGCGCTTAACGAACAAATGATGCGAGGATGATTGGGTGACTGCTCGAACAGATGGAATGGCAGTGTGTACAAGTTGTTGTGGAGGACCATGTGCATCTACATCCTTGCGCACACCATCATCGCCCTTCTCTACCACCTGGTCTTCAACAGGGAGTTTAAGATGTGAGTCTCATTATCGTCTCAGATGGCCTAACAGAGTGTTGTTAATCTCAACCTCGATGCAACCTTCCAACTCACAGCTACTTCGAGATGGTGTTCGACTACTGCAACATCTTCCAGAGCTACATTCCAGTCTCCTTCGTGCTGGGCTTCTACGTCAGCTGCATCGTGGGCAGGTGGTGGGAGCAGTTCAACACCATTCCTGCGCCCAGTCGCTTGGCCCTCTTCGTCAGCGCCCACATCAGAGGCTTCAACGACCGCTCACGCCTGATCCGACGAACCATCATGAGGCACCCATCTCATTATGCATTCATTCTTTCGTCTTCCTAATTAAAAATCCATTTATTTGTCGTTGAGAACTTTTAAAATTGAAAGGTTTTGAGACGGTTCAATGCCTCCGAACGCAGGTACGCCTGTCTGGGCTTCGTCATCTGCATGGTCACCATCTGTGGACCCGTCAAGAAACGCTTCCCCACCTTTAAGCACATGGTCAAGGCAGGTATGTGTGTGTGTCTGTGTGTGTGTATGCTCGTGTATCTCTGTGTGCGTGTGTGTGTGTGCACGTCAGACACACTTCAGGATTTCTTCTGAAGAGCGAGAAGACCATACTGGAGAACCTGGTCACCCAGTACAACAAGTGGGTCTCGTGCATCACGCATGTTTCAAAGAGCAACACCTCACACACACACACACATATACACACACATACGCACAAGCACACACACACACCTACACACACACACACACATATACACACACACATACACACACACACACACATACACACAGACACACACACATACACACACACACACACATACACACAGACACACACACACACAGGTACTACGTTCCGTTCGTGTGGGCAAGCACGTTGCTGGCGCAGGCGAGGAAGGACAACATCATCACTGACGACTTCGCCTTCCACTCTGTCCTCGAGGTGTGTCTCTGTATGTCTTTGTGTCTCTGTATGTGTGTGTGAAAGTGTGTGTGTGTGTGAAAGTGTGTGTTAGCGTGTGTTTAAAAACCGTTTCACCACCACGTGACAGGAGTTGGACGGACTGCGGCAGAAGTGTCAGACGATCCTGAACTACGACTGGATCAACATCCCTCTCGTCTACACTCAAGTACACTCCCCCTTCTTCTTTGTACCACCATCTATACCGTCACCACTTCGTCATCACTATCATCACCTCTACATTGAATCACATCATATATATCATCACTATCATAACCAACTCAGGTAGCAACAATGGCTGTGTACATCTTCTTCCTCTCTTGCCTCATCAGCCGACAACACATCCCCAATTACACACTCACTGGTCATCATCTTCATCATCATCATCACTTTCATCATCATCATCATTTTCATCATCATCATCACTTTCATCATCATCATCACTTTCATCATCATCATCACTTTCATCATCATCATCACTTTCATCATCATCATCACTTTCATCATCATCATCATTTTCATCATCATCATCACTTTCATCATCATCATCACTTTCATCCCCATTATAATCACTATCATTCTCAACATAATCATCATCGTCACTATCACTATCATAATCACCACCACTATCATCACCATCACTGCATCCCCGTCATGGTTACCACCCCTCCATCGAAGGCAAGCCAACGAACCAGGGCGAGATGATCATCCCCATCTTCACCCTCCTGCAGTTCCTCTTCTACATGGGGTGGCTCAAGGTGCATGCAAGGGTGGTGCATGCATGCAAGGGCGGTGCATGAATTAGTGGATGGATGGATGATGGAGGGATGAATTGTTGATGAATTAGTGGATGGATGGATGATGGAGGGATGAATTAGTGGATGGAGGGATGAACTGTTGATGAATTGGTAGATGCATGTATGAAATGGATGGATAAAATGGATGGATGGATGGCAGGTGGCGGAGGAGCTGATAAACCCGTTTGGTGAGGACGATGACGACTTTGAGATCAATCCGTTGATCGACAAGAACTTCAAGGTGCCTTCATCCATCATCCTCTCTTCGTCAATCCATCCATCCATCATCCTCTCATCAATCCATCATCCTCTCATCAATCCATCATCCTCTCATCCATCCATCATCCTCTCATCAATCCATCATCCTCTCATCAATCCATCATCCTCTCATCCATCCATCATCCTCTCATCAATCCATCATCCTCTCATCAATCCATCATCCTCTCATCCATCCATCATCCTCTCATCAATCCATCATCCTCTCATCCATCCATCAATTCACGCACGCACGCGACACAGCTGAGTTACCTGATCGTCGACGAGATGCACGGCGAGTGTCCAAGTCTGGTGAAGGACCAGTACTGGGACCAGACCAACGTCACCATGCCCTACACCGAGGCCGCCAAGCCCTTCTACAAGGACATCACTCCCAACGTCGGCTTCAATATCGCCGAGTGGGTGCTTGTGTCTGTGGTGCTTGTGCTTGTGTCTGTGGTGCTTGTGCTTGTGTCTGTGGTGCTTGTGTTTGTAGCTGTGGTTGTGGTGGGGCTTGTTCTTGTGTCCTTGGTGCTTGTGCTTGTAGCTGTGGTGCTTGTACTTGTGTCTGTGGGGGTGCTTGTGGTTGTGGTGGTGGTGATAGTGCTTGGGGTTGTGGTGATGGTGCTTGTGGTTGTGGTGATTCTGCTTGTGGTTGTGGTGGTGGTGCTTGTGGTTGTGGTGCCTGGGGTTGCGATCTTAGTTTTTGTGTTTCTGAGGATGATGGTGCTGATGATGATTTCCGCACAGACTTCTGGACGAACACAGGCAGATAATGAGCGAGAGTGAGCCAGAGTGAGTGTGGTGGTGCTTTGTGCTGGAGGCATGGGCCATACTTTCCATCTCTTCAGCCATCATCCTCTCACCCACCAACAACGCAGGATGGCGTCACGCAGCAAGCTGCAAAAGTCTGACGTGTTTGCCACCTCGCCTGTCAGCGCAGACGACAGCAAGAAGTCGCCAGGCATCACGAGCATCCTGAACACCGCCCTGCTCCTCACGCCTGACGAGGACGAGCAGATGGTGGACAACTCTGCCAAGACGAAGAGGTCCAAGATGGCGTCCAGGTCGTCGTTCCAGTGGCTGCAGGACAACATTCCCGCCATCACTGCCTCCAAGAAGAGCAGGCGATCCTTGAGTGCAGAAGGAGCGAGGAACAGTCGCGACCCGAGGGAGTTGTCTCTCTTCCTGATCGACAGTCAGGAGGAGGTGACTGAGTCGCGCTCAGAAAGCCACCTCTCCGAGAGGAAGGAGCAGCTGAAGAAGAGGTCCTCGAAGAAGCAGTCGAGGCAGGGCAGGAAGAGGCACGCGTCGAAGATGTCAGCCGAGGAGGAGGAGATAGAGAATGCCATCGAGAAGCTCTCCACACACGTCTCCCTCAAGGTGCCCACTGAGGCAGATGCTGGCAAGAAGACCAAGAAGAAGAAAAAGAAGAAGACGAGCAAGCCTTCGACGGAGCTCTCAGTGGATGACGTGAGCAAGCTTTCGAAGAGCAAGAAAGCCTTCAGAGACGGCACTGACAAGTCCAGAGAGGACTCCACCAAGGAGAAGAAGGAGACCAAGAAGAAGAAGTGAAGGAGAGGAAGAGTTGGAGAAGTTTCAAAACTGCTTCAGTGCAGTGCTCAATGCAGTTTCTATGTTGCTAGTTCAAGTGTTGTTGCAGATTGCATAAGTCTCATCCCTTGTGCAAGTCTTTTCTATATTTCGTTTTGGCTTGTTCGATAAAAATTCCACATTTTTCGCTCATTATCCGATGATTGAGCATTTCCTCCAAGCTGTTGAGAATCTCAACTTGGGATTAATTGTTTCTTCATCAGTTCGACAGTGGAAAGAGTCTTCACTTTTGTTCGCTCCTTAGCAACCGTTGCGTGGAGCCGCACTTGATTAGAAATTGAAAAAATGCATTAAAAATATATGATTACAGCTTTGGAAGGCATTAATGTTTTTATCATTTAAAATTCCTACATTTATATACATTTGAGAAATATCGCCATTGAGTGGCAGTCAGCATGCAGACCTCAGGTGCTGTCGACAGATGCATCAGCTACTTTCCTCCCGTAAGGAACCATCTTTCTTCTCAATGCCTTTCATCATCATCATCATCACCACTATCAGCATCATCACTCCACTACGCTCTTCATTCTGATGCATCGCCACCCAGGCTTACGACAGAAGCAGCACCCCATACAAGAACTCGCACTTGCACCCTCTCGTCCACTCGGCATGCACCAAGTACCTCTCAAAGACGATCATTAATTGCCTTTATACAACATATGTCAGCACATTGCCACCAACATCTACATCTATTGTTGCCTGCATGCAACACACACTGTGCCACCAACCTGACAGAGGCCTGCGTTGCAAGGTGGTCGCTGTGGGAGATGTGCAAGTAGGAAAGACTTCTCTCATACAAAGGTGTGCACACAAACACACACAAAAATACATCGACACACAAACACACACACAAACACATAGGTACAGCAGACGTCTTTTCGAGAGGGACTACAAGGCGACGATAGGCGTCGACTTCGAGGTGGTGCATGTGCACGTGTGTGCGTGCAGTCTCAAACTTCAAATGTACGCACTCTTTCCTTCCTTCCTTCCTTCCTTCCTTCCTTCCTTCCTTCCTTCCTTCCTTCCTTCCTTCCTTCCTTCCTTCCTTCCTTCCTTCCTTCCTTCCTTCCTTCCTTCCTTCCTTCCTTCCTTCCTTCCTTCCTTCCTTCCTTCCTTCCTTCCTTCCTTCCTTCCTTCCTTCCTTCCTTCCTTCCTTCCTTCCTTCCTTCCTTCCTTCCTTCCTTCCTTCCTTCCTTCCTTCCTTCCTTCCTTCCTTCCTTCCTTCCTTCCTTCCTTCCTTCCTTCCTTCCTTCCTTCCTTCCTTCCTTCCTTCCTTCCTTCCTTCCTTCCTTCCTTCCTTCCTTCCTTCCTTCCTTCCTTCCTTCCTTCCTTCCTTCCTTCCTTCCTTCCTTCCTTCCTTCCTTGATTGGAAGTTTTGTCTCTTTAATGGCAATTCAGGCATAGTGACGTTGCAGCATGCACGCACTCAGATGGGACACAGCGGGGCAGGAGAGATTCCGGTGCATTTCTTCTGCCTACTACAAAGGAGCACAAGGTTCACAGGGGCTGTGTAGAGGTTGTACGGACAGCGAGGTTGAATACACGTACAAACACATACACAACACATACACAACACATGCACAACACAAACACGTGCACAACACACATGCACAAACACACGCACAGCGCTCTTGTTGGTCTTTGACATGAGTGACGTCAAGAGCCTCTACAGCTGTGAGACGTGGATGCTGGAAGCTCTTGCCGGCAGTGCAAGGAAGCAGCAGAAGAACAATAATAAATTCAATCATTCAAATAAGTATGATAATACTAATAATACTAATACTAATAATACTAATGTCAATAATGGACAAAGTGAAGTGGCAAAGACTATCGAGGGCAACAGTTTCTACAACGACGACTACAACAGTGTCGGCAAGGTCTTTTTGGTTGGAACGAAAAAAGACTTGTTGGTGAGCTGAATGCCTTTGTGGAACGCTATCAAGCACACAAACAAACACAAGCATATGCACACAAACAAACACAAGAATATGCACACAAACAAACACAAGCATATGCACACAAACAAACAAAAGCATATGCACACAAACAAACACAAGCATAGACACACAAACAAACACAAGCATAGGCACAAACAAACACAAGCATATGCACACAAACAAACACAAGCATATGCACACAAACAAACACAAGCATAGACACACAAACAAACACAAGCATAGGCACAAACAAACACAAGCATAGGCACACAAACAAACACAAGCATAGGCACACAAACAAACACAAGCATAAGCACACAAACAAAATCAAGCATAGGCACACAAACAAACACAAGCATAGGCACACAAACAAACACAAGCATATGCACACAAACAAACACAAGCATAGGCACACAAACAAATACAAGCATAGGCACACAAACAAAAGAGACAAACACTCACAGAGCTCTCGGGAATGTGTTGTGGTTGAGGAGCAGGCAAGAGAACTGGCCATGAAACTCCAAGTGGAACTGTGCATCGTCTCCTCCAAGACTGGTGTGTCCCAGACCATTGTGCCTTCAACACAAACCCACACATATATTTACCCACACACACATACACATACATACATACACATACATACACACACGCACACACATAGGTGATGGAGTGGAGGACCTGTTCAGCAGGGTGGCTGTTCTTTCTCTCGAAGATCTCCTCATCCAATCATCCCTTCCATCCATTCATGACGTCATCAAGCTTTCTACAACCATCCATGATGATGATGATGATCCTGAAGTGGTTGTTGGAAAGAGAAGAGCTATGTGCTGCTAGTCTTGTGCATGTGTGTGTATGTGTGTTCATGTGATGAAATTTCTGTGCTTATATTTGATAATATTTATTCTTTTCATTTTAAAAACATTTTTTCGTTTAGCTGCCCTAGATCAATGGGTTTTGTGAATTTGACAAATACTATCATCACTCCAAACACAATCATGTTGAAATGTCTAGTTTGATCTGATTTTCATGTTCTTAAAAAATAAAATTCCTATTATGTAAATTTTTTGTAAAATCATTTATTAAAAGATCAAAAATAAAGAATTAGGCTCTACACTTGAAACGTTGCTTAACATTTAAATGTGGGAAAAGTAGATTGATGGCTGGAGTTAGCACAGAGGTTTGTGAATGCATTTATAGAGAATTAATAAAAATGATAATATTATTTTACTGGTGTCTGATGCCATTTATAAAGAATTAATAAAAATGATAATATTATTTCACTGACGCCCTTTCATGAAGCAAGAGCCTGTGGAGTACACACTGGAGGCAGATTCCGAATTCAGGTTTGAAGTTGGAAAAGACACTCATGGCGTTTCATTCAAGGTGGAACATTTAACATTCTTCCAGCTATAATAAAAAGTGAAGTCATCTTCATTTAACGTCTTCCATTTCGCACACACCACAGTTGTTGTCAGGAACGGCCGAGGTGTTCGGGGCAGAGTTGGTGAAGGAGCGAGCATACGAACTGCATCCTCGTCTCAAAGCGGCCATTTTCACGCGGGAAGGATGTGTGTTGCAGGTGAGTGGCAAGGCAGACGTGTGGTACAAGGGCACCAACACGACGATGGTCCTCTACGAAAATCTGCATCGCGCCCTCGACCAGATGCGCAACAAGGCCCAGAAGTCCTTCAACAGGGGACCTAGAGTGAGTCACACACACACAAACACACACATGTTATTGCATCACACCACCACCACGACCACTGCAAAGGTGTTGGTGGCTGGGCCAGTGGAGGTGGGCAAGAGCACCTTATGCAAGATCCTCTGCAACTATGCAGTGAGGAGTGGCTGGAAACCTCTGTATGTTGACCTGGATGTGGCACAGGTGCGTCGCTGCTGTGATGGGGTAGTGGTTGATGTGGTCGCTGCTGTGATGGGGTAGTGGTTGATGTGGTTGTTGCTGTGGCTGGTGTGGTGGTGATGTTGTTGTAGCATGGCTGGTGTGGTGGTTGTTGCAGCATGGCTGGTGTGGTGCTTGAAGTGGTAGTTGATTTCTTATAAAAGGCAGTTTCATGCATCTGTATTTACACTCTTCTTGGCACAGAACGACATCGCAGTTCCTGGCACCATAGGTGACCTTCCATTTGCTGTCTCATTCGTTAACTTTGAAACTGTTACTGTCTACATTTCAGATCATCAATTCCCTATATGACTCCATCGTCACCACCCATTCTCTCCTCTTCCTCCACCTCAAATCATACTCCTTCACCCCCCCCCCCCCCCCTTCTACACCACCATCACGACCACCTTCCCACTACCACCTCACAGGAGCAATGGTGATCGACAGACCGACAGACCTCGAGGACGGCTTCTTCAGCATCGACAACCCTCTCGTCCTGCACTTCGGCCATGCCAGCCCCCTGCACAACGACCTCTTCTACAACGAACTCGTCACGTGCCTCGCCGAAGAGGTGAACACGCGCTCTGAAGTCGACTCGTATGGTGAGGGGGGGGGAGGGGGGGGATGGGACAGAAGGGGTTGTGGTTGGGGAGAGGGTTAGAAGGAGATAAGGGTTGGGATGGGGTGGGGTGTAATGAGACATAGGGGAGGATAAAGTGGTGGTGGATCATAGGTGGGAGAAAGTGGAGATGGATGGATGCATGCATAGATGGATGAGAAATGCTTGCCTTCACCAACCGCAGTGAACTTCAGCGGAGTGGTGATCAACATGGGAGCATGGGTGAGGGAACACTCCTACCAGAGCCTCCTGCATGCCGCCTCTGCCTTCGAAAGTACCCTTCCATCCATCTCTTCATCCATTTCATCCATCCATCTCTTCATCCATTTCATCCATCCATCTACACACACACGCACACACACACACACGTACACAGTCGAAGTGCTGGTGATAGTGGACCAGGAGTTCCTGGTGGATCAGCTGAAGAAGGACGTTCCCTCCTTCGTCAGAGTGGTGCCCCTGCCCAAGAGTGGAGGGGTTCGCGTCCATCCATCCATCCACAAACCCATCCATCCACAAACCCATCCATCCATCCATTTATTTTGGTTTCTTCATTGTCTTATGAATCGATTGACTCCTTGACACCCACCCCTCCATCCACCCCTCCATCCACCCCTCCATCCACCCCTCCATCCATCCCTTCATCCACCCCTCCATCCACCCCTCCATCCATCCCTTCATCCACCCCTCCATCCACCCCTCCATCCACTGACCAGGTGGTCGAAAAAACACCTGACCTGCGCGATGAGGAGAGAGATTTGAGGTTGCCATGCCCACGTGATTCATCATTTCAATATCACCATCGCCAGCATCACCATCATCATCGCCATCATCATCGCCATCATCATCAGCACCATCATCATCATCATCGCCATCATCAGTACCATCATCATCGCCATCATCATCATCAACACCATGACAGAGTTCGCAGCTACCTATACGGAGTGAACAATGACCTGCATCCGCAAGCCATCGAAGTTCGCTTGGTTGATGTGCAAGTATTCAAGATCGGAGGTGCTGATGATGATTATGATGATGAGGGTGATGATGAAGGTGGTGGTGATGATGATGATGATGATGATGATACTCAGGTCCGAAGCTTCCTGAGTCGATGTTGCCGAAGGGAAGGAAGGCGCACAACAACCACACTGCTCTCGTGCCCATCTCCATCTGTCAGTCCCTTCCACCACTCTCTTCTTACTCTCTCCATCTATACTTTTTTCAATTCAACCACCCATCCATCCACCCATCCATCCACCCATCCATCCACCCATCCATCCACCCATCCATCCACCCATCCATCCACCCATCCATCCACCCATCCACCCACCCATCCATCCATCCACCCATCCATCCATCCACCCATCCATCCACCCATCCATCCACCCACCCATCCATCCATCCACCCATCCATCCACCCATCCATCCATCCACCCATCATGCACAGGCAGTCAGCACGTCAACCACGTCCTCTCACTGTCGCAGGCAGCCTCCACAGAAGAGGACATTGCACACACCAACGTGGCAGGCCATGTCGTCATGTGCGTTTGTCATCCTCCTCTTCTTCTTCCTCTTCCTCTTCTTCCTCCTCTTTCTCTTCCTCTTCCTCCTTTCCTCTTTCGCTTTTCATACCATCTATTCCACATTTGTTATTTTATTATCACGCCACACTGACATACACATACACTCACACACACACACACAAACACACACACACAAACACACACACACACACAAACACACACACACACACACACAGCTTACGCGTGGACGAGGAGAAGGGCAAGATGTTGCTCTTATCGGCAGTGCCTCGTCCTTTTGTCTGGAACATTCTGCTTTATATGCCCCATGTCACCTATGTCGAGAGATAGTCTCTGCTTACTCTGTGTGTGTGTGTGTGTGTGTGTGTGTGTGTGTGTGTGTGTGTGTGTGTGTGTGTGTGTGTGTGTGTGTGTGTGTGTGTGTGTGTGTGTGTGTGTGTGTGTGTGTGTGTGTGTGTGTGTGTGTGTGTGTGTGTGTGTGTGTGTGTGTGTGTGTGTGTGTGTGTGTATGTGTGTGTGTGTGTGTGTGTGTGTGTTTGGGTGTTTGGGTGTGGGTGGTTGTGTGGATGTGTGAATGTAGGTTGATTTGTGGTTTAATGAACACTTCGTTTATAGGTCAAAAGAACTTGGCCTTTTTGTACGCTTGCATGAAATATTTTAGTTTGAAGTTAATTTTAAAATATTTATCAAATAATATTTTTCATTATAAATTAGAAATAAATTTTGCAAAACATTTATAGTTCCTTTTTACGGATACTTTCGATATAAAACATCTTGCAGACGATAGTTCGACCGAAATATATCAAGAATTTTGTTTTTTTCATATTAACATACTCTAGTGATTAAGTTTTGTTTTAACAAATTTAAAAACATTTAACATTTCAATGATTAGTTGTTAGAATGAGGAACTCAATATAGAGAGGCAAGACACATATATTTCGATTTCGTCTCCGCTAAAGCACTGTCGCGATGATGCCGGCATCGCAGAACCTCACTCGCAAGACGCTCGTGCCTCAAAGGCCTCAGCTGCAGGAGGCGCGCAACAACAGCAACAACAACGCCTGCAAGTCCTTCTCGAACACCATTGCAGGCCTGTATGACCTTGGAGACACCATCGGCAAGGGCCACTACGCCGTCGTCAAACTGGCGCACCACGTCTTCACCGGAGAGAAGGTCGCCGTCAAGGTGATCGACAAGACCAAGCTGGATGAGGTCTCGAAGGCGCATTTGTTCCAGGAGGTGCGCTGCATGAAGCTGGTGCAGCACACGAACGTCGTCAAGCTGTACCAGGTGATCGACACCCAATCGAAACTCTACCTCATCCTCGAGTATGCAGACGGAGGAGACCTCTTTGACCACATCATGAAGCACGCGGAGGGCCTCGACGAGGAGCTGGCCAGGGACTACTTCCAGCAGATCCTGCACGCCATCGACTTTTGCCACAAACTCCATGTTGTGCATCGCGATCTGAAGCCAGAGAATGTGGTGTTCTTCAAGAGTCTCAAGACCGTCAAGCTGACAGACTTTGGCTTCAGCAACAAGTTCGTGCCTGGCAACAAGCTGGACACGTCGTGTGGCTCACTTGCCTACTCCGCCCCCGAGATCCTCCTCGGCGTCTCGTACGACGCTCCTGCTGTCGGTCAGGCCTTCAATCCTGCTTCCATTCAACATTTGAACGCATACACAAGCACATACATTAACCATGCCAACAACACACAAGCCCATACAATAGCATAACACACACAATGAAACACACATGCACAACAATCTTCACACATGCACAACAAACTTCACACATGCACAACAACAACAATCTTCACACATGCACAAAAAACTTCACACATGCACAACAACAACAACAAAACACCACACAGACGTGTGGAGTCTGGGCGTGGTGTTGTACATGCTGGTGTGTGGACAGGCGCCCTTCCAGGAGGCGAACGATTCGGAGACGCTGACGATGATCATGGACTGCAAGTACTCCGTGCCCGACTACGTGTCCGCACCATGCAAGAAGTTGTTGTTGTTCATGTTGTTGTGTCGTTGTCGTTGTTGTTGTTCATGTTGTTGTGTCGTTGTTGTTGTTGTTGTTCATGTTGTTGTTGTTGTTGTTGTTGTTGTTCATGTTGTTGTGTCATTGTCGTTGTCGGTGTTGTGGTAGTAGTGCTGTTGTAGTGATTGTGATTAGAGTGTTGTGGTAGTGATGCTTATAGAGTTGTTGTTGTGGTAGTGATGGTTATAGAGATGTTGTATTGGTGGAGATGTTGTTGTGGTAGGGATGGTAATAGAGATGTTGTTGTGGTAGTGATAGTAGTGCTGATGTAGTGATGGTGATTTTGTTTTAGAGATTAGAATGTTGTGGTAGAGATGGAGTTGTTGTTGTATTGATGGAGATTTTGTGGTGATTGTGATGGAGTTGTTGTACTGATGGTGTTGATGAAGATTCAAAGACAGTGACAGCACCACACCACACGACAGCCTGATCGCCATGATGCTGGTGCGAGACCCTCTGCAGCGCGCCAAACTAGAGGACATCATGCAGCACGACTGGCTGGCGCCCTCGACGCCTGCCAAGCCCTCCATCACTCCCGTGCTGCCCCTCGTCTGCAGCCAGGTGCTCACGATGGCAGACCACAACGAGGTGGTCGGCAAGATGGTCGCTGGAGGATTCGCTACCCTCGCCGAGATCACTGAGTACGCTTCATCATCAGTATCATCATCATCATCATCATTTTTTGCATATTATCGTTTGCATTTTCATTGTTGGGATTGTTGTTTGTTTCAATGGCATTCAGTTCTCCTTTCTGCTTCTGGAATCTCTTAAGAGCCCTCGAGCACATGCTCCTTCAATGTTCTCTTCTGTTGCCCCCGTTACGTGTTTGTATGTGTGTGTGTTTGTGTGTGTGTGTTTGTGTGTGTGTGTGTGTGTGTGTGTGTGTGTGTGTGTGTGTGTGTGTGTGTGTGTGTGTGTGTGTGTGTGTGTGTGTGTGTGTGTGTGTGTGTGTGTGTGTGTGTGTGTGTGTGTGTGTGTGTGTGTGTGTGTGTGTGTGTGTGTGTGTGTGTTTATGTGTTGCCCTCTTAATGAGTCCTCTTCATAGCACCTTTCAACTTGTTGTCTCTCCTCAAGAGCTCAGCTAGCTACGTGCGTTCCTGCGGCTCCTGCGTCACTTCAATGATGCTCGTCTTCATTCCTCAACGCCACTCATCACCACTCTCCATTCCTTCCACCACCACCATCACCAGGTCCCTTGACAACCAGGCCTACGACCACATCACGGCCACCTACTACCTCCTGGCTGAAAGACTTCTCAGGAAGCGTCACAACAACCCTCTCTTTTGTGCTTCTCCTCATCTCTCGCCAGACAATCCCGCCCTCTCTCCTCTCGCTCTCTCTCCAAGGTTCGTCTAACCACCAACCACTGTGTCTTTAATTTTGGAGGTTTGCTAAACACAAGTAATTAGTCAGTGCTCAATTATAATTCGGCAGAATCATTAGGCCTCCCTCGATTTGGGTCAATTTATCATTATCATCACTTCCACTATCATTATAGGATCATTACTACTTCCACCATGAGTAAAGCATCATTACCCTTTCCCCAACGAGTACAGCATCATTATCATCACTTCCTCACAGATGCACCTCACCAGTGAACAGCTGCAGTCCACCACGGAGCCTCACTGACGACCACACCCCCCTCGAGTGCCTCGTCTCCCCCCCAGGCACAGCCCTCCTGCCTCCTTCTTCCTCCTCTTTCTCTCCCTCCTCCTCCTCCTCCTCCTTCACCGAAGCACCTGACCTCCTCAAACTGCGACAGCAACTTTCTCTGCTGCAGCCCTCCTCGCCTCACAAGTCGCCCACCTGCCTCTCGCCATACAGTCTCGTCGGCCTGCCACCCGCCATCGCTGCCAGACCCCTCTGCAACGTGCACAGTTCGCCGCAGTTGCTGAACGAGATCTGCGAGGAGGAGGATGAATCGGAGGGAGAGGCTGCTGCTGCTGCTGCAGTGGTGGTGGCGCCTGTGGTGGCGTTGAGGCGCAGGGACAAGCGGCATCGGGGCAGTGGCAAGCAGTCGACGTGCTCCTCGGAAGATGCCAGCGACTGCGAGGAGTCGAGACAGCAGCGAGTTGTCAAGCAGGAGGGAGGCAAGGAGAGGGAGAGTGAGAGAGGAGGCAAGGAGAGAGAGGGAGGGAGGAAGGGAGAAGGGGGCAAGGAGAGAGAGGGGGGGAGGAAGGGAGAGGGGGGCAGGAGGGTGTATGGCAGGTGCGGAGGGGCCTTCGACGGAGGCCGTAGGGACTCGAGCGAGCACTCGAGTGACACCGACGGAGGGGGCTGCTTCAGGGGCCGCATCAAGACGCCAACCTACCGCTACCCCCACTCTCTCGCCGCCAACCACAGCAGCAGCCATAACAACAACAACAACAAATACAATGGCAGCAACAACAACAACCACCGCCACTGTCACCATGGCAACAGAGGCCTGACAACAAACCCCTTGCAAGCAGCCCTCCTCAAGCTGAACGGCTCACTCAGCAGGAGGGAGGAGGTGCACTCCGATGAGGCTGACCTCAACATCAACAACAACTTCACCCATAGCAACAACAA
>OX030965.1:7948805-7953805 GCA_943735955.1 Piscicola geometra | reverse complement strand
TATGACAGCAGATTCGACGTACCAGTCCACGCATAATTGTATATCCCTTTGTCGACTCTGAGGAGTCCATCCCTCTTAAGCTTGCTACTACTACTACTACCACTACTACTACTACTACCACTACTACTACTACTACTACTACTACCTATCTACCACGTTTAGTTGTATCATTGGTGCTTTAGTCCTAGAGAGCACAGGCTTTACATTGCATACTCCTGCTTGCTTCCTGCTTGCTTGATTGGTGGAGGAGTGATGGAGAGATGGAGGAGTGATGGAGTGTTTAGTGGTGGATGAGGGAGTGGTGGATGAAGTGTGTGTGTGGAAAAGATGAACTAATAGCATCTATATCGCGCCGAAAGTCGTGCCAAAATTAATCAAAGCTAAGCTTCAAATTGCATTCGTGTACAACAAAACTGACAATTTCTTAAATTATTTTGACACCATTCGACAAATTAGAGTCGGGATTTGGAATTAAATAAATCTTGTTAGTTTTGAAAAGTGATATACCTTCTACATACACTAGCATTCTGAAAAAAGTGATCTAGGCAGACACCCCCACCATCATTGTCATCAGCCTTGAAATGATCTGAAGAAAGGTCACGCCACAGTGCTTCAAGTCGGAATTCTCCATAACTACAAAAGAAGACAAGCCCTCCATCCAGCCACCAACCTGCCTGCGTCTCTGCAAGAAGGTCAAGAGAGGAAGGAAGCGACGGTGGCCTGGCGACCAGTCTTGCTGGCTTCTGGATCAGTGATCGCAAACAGAAGGTTAGCAATTAAGCCTTCCTGTTGACAAAATCGCGTCTCACGCACAAATATAACAGTGTGAAAATAAAATACAAATTTATTTGGCGCTAATAGAAATTTTTTTAAAACGAAACTAGTATGCCAGTTTTTATTCTGAATACTTTCGGAAGTAAAACTAAGAAATGTTTTTTTCATCAATTTTTCACAAACTTCATAAACGTAGTCAAAATGTCCGTTTTTTGTGTCACGAAGGCCTTGCAGACGTGGAAGGCCTTGAAGATGAAAGAATGTTGTGCTTGATCAATTGCTTGTTAATTACGCTGTTTTAACTAAATAAATTGTTTTTATTTATTATTATCACAAAAATAGTTATTTGTTTGGGAAACTTGATTTTATGAAATGCAATTGAATATCCAGATGGAGTGACTAAATTCCAAAATAGAACTTTCTGATGTTATTTGTATCAAGAACAAAGGTTAAAGTGTTGGTTTTATAGGCTGATGGTTTCTTGTATAAATAGAAAATTGAGTTGTCATGCTGGCAAGGCGTGCTTCCTTCAGCTGCTAAAGCTTAGCAGGACATTTGATTTGCAATTACACAAAAGATCTTAAGTTGAGGAATCATTGAAATGCAAAATGACACTCAATGTTTTTTAAATTACAACCTTTAAATAAATGTTATATTCCTAGTTCAAACCTCTGAAATGGATTTAAACAGTCAAAAAGTAATCTTTTGAAAATTGGCTTTTATTAAAATTATGCTATAACGCACACTTTTAATATAAAAATAAGAATAGTAAATATAATAGCAAACAATTATTTGTAGAGATTCACATGAAAAATATTCCCATATAAATAGTGAAACAAATTCAATATTGGATGAGTAAAGATGGATGGACAGATGGATGGACCTCCCACTGACCAATCAAAACAGGGCTTGAAGATTGCCATAATTGGACAGAGTCAGTTTGCAGTAGATGTGTACAAACTCCTGGTGGAGGAGGGACATGTCATCGTCGGTGTCTTCACCATCCCTGACTCCAAGAGTGGAAAAGCTGATCCACTAGGTGGGTGGGTGGTGAAGGGGGTGGAAGGGTTGATGGTGGAATGAGTAGGTGCATGGTGAAGGGGGGAGTGGAAGGCTTGATGGATGGATGGATAGATGGATAGGTAGGTGGGTGGTGAAAGGAAGGATTTTAAATTCATATTCAACTCTTTAACCACGCTCATTCTCCCACCACCACCACATCATCATCATCATCATCATCACCGCCAACAGGAACACAGGCAGAAGCAGACGGCATAGCAGTTTTCAAGTTTCCAAGATGGAGACTCAAGGGAGAAGTCATTCCAGATGTTCTAGATCAGTACAAGTATGTGTGTGCGTGTGTGTGTGCGTGTATGTATGTGTGTGTGTGTGTGCGTGTGTGTGTGCCTGTGTGTGTGTGTGTGTGTGTATGTGTGCATGTGTGTGTGTTTGTTTGTGTGAGTAGGTGTGTGTTTGTGTGAGTAGGTGGGTGTATGTGTGTGTTTGTGTGTGCGTGTATATGTGTGTTTATGTACGTGCGTTTATGTGTATGTGTGTGTGTCACAGTCATCAACAACGGCGACAGATCCACTGGAGCGGAACTGAACGTGCTTCCGTACTGCAGTCAGTTCATCCCGATGGAGGTGATCGAGGAGCCGAGACTCAAGTCGATCATCTACCACCCCTCCCTCTTGCCCCGCCACCGCGGTGCATCTGCCATTAATTGGTGCGTGCATGAGTGGACAAGGGCTGAATGGGTGGGTTCAGGGTGGACAGTGGAAGCCACCACCTTCACACACCACCACTAGGACACTCATCCATGGAGACAAGAAGGCAGGCTTGACAGTCTTCTGGGCAGATGATGGACTCGACACTGGACCCATCCTCCTCCAGAAGTATTACTACAACTACTACTAGTACTACTACTACTACTACTACTACTACTACTACTACTACTACTACTACTACTACTACTACTACTACTACTACTACTACTACTACTACTACTACTACTACTATTACTACTACTGCTACTACTACTACTACTACTACTACTACTACTACTACTACTACTACTACTACTACTACTACTACTACTACTACTACTACTACAACTACTACAACTACTACTACTACTATTACTGCTACTACTACTACTACTACTACTACTACTACTACTACTACACAGGAGCTGCACGGTGATGAGAGACGACACAGTGGACAGCTTATACAACAGATTCCTCTACCCTGAAGGAGTCAAGGCCATGGTGGGTGGTGGTAGTTGTGGTGGTTGCAGGGGTTGTTGTGGTTGTTGTGGTGGCTGTTGTGGTAGTTGTGGTGGCTGTTGTGGTAGTTGTAGTAGTTGTGGTGGCTGTTGTGGTAGTTGTAGTAGTTGTGGTGGCTGTTGTGGTAGTTGTAGTGGTTGTGGTGGCTGTTGTGGTAGTTGTGGTGGCTGTTGTGGTAGTTGTGGTGGCTGTTGTGGTAGTTGTAGTAGTTGTGGTGGCTGTTGTGGTAGTTGTAGTAGTTGTGGTGGCTGTTGTGGTAGTTGTGGTGGCTGTTGTGGTAGTTATAGTAGTTGTGGTGGCTGTTGTGGTAGTTGTAGTGGTTGTGGTGGCTGTTGTGGTAGTTGTGGTGGCTGTTGTGGTAGTTGTGGTAGTTGTGGTGGCTGTTGTGGTAGTTGTAGTGGTTGTGGTGGCTGTTGTGGTAGTTGTGGTGGCTGTTGAGGTAGTTGTGGTGGCTGTTGTGGTAGTTGTGGTGGCTGTTGGGGTAGTTGTAGTAGTTGTGGTGGCTGTTGTGGTAATTGTGGTGGCTGTTGGGGTAGTTGTGGTAGTTGTGGTGGCTGTTGGGGTAGTTGTAGTAGTAATGGCTGAATTGAGAAGACAAAACACTGCAGGCAGAGTCGGTGCGTCTGATAGCGCAAGGACAAGCGCCCCACGTGGTCCAGTGCCAGGAAGGAGCCTCCTACGAAGCCATCGTCAAGAAGGACCTTGCTAAAGTCTCACACATAAACATACACACACACACACATATGTACACACATACACACACATACACACACACACATATGTACACACACACACACATATGTACACACATACACACACATACACACACACTCACACACACTCACACACACATACACACACACAGCTCGACACCAGCATGAGTGCTCAGGACATGCACAACTTCATCAGAGGATGTGACACTGTGCCTGGAGCCTGGATTGTGCTCGATGGACAGGTTCCGTGATGATGATGATGATGATGAAGATGATGATGAAGATGATGATGAAGAGGATGATGATGATGATGATGGAGATGATGGAGATGATGAGGATGATGATGATGATGAAGATGATGAGGGTGATGATGATGATGATGATAGTCATTGGTCTTGATGCTCGTTCAGGTTTTCGTCGGGTTTATAATATTCGTCGTGCAGCCTCATTAATATTCATGGTAGCAGCCTCATTTATATTCATGGTCCTTGACGGCGCAGAAAGTGTCTTTGTTTGGCTCGAGTGTGTGGAAGGGGCCTCTGCCATTGAGGGTGAAGGAGTTGAGGGTGGAGGGAGGGACATTCACCTCAAAGGGGGAGGAGGGGAGGGTGGAGGGAGGGACATCCACCTCGAAGGGGGAGGAGTTAAGGGTGGAGGAGGGGAGGGCCCTCTTGCATCGAAAAGGCCTCTTCATTCCGGACTCTGCTGGCCGCGCTGTGAGGGGGACGTTGTTGGAGTGTGTTAACTTGTGTTGTGTTGTTGTGGTGTGGTGTTGTTGGTGTGGTGTTGTTGTGGTGTGGTGTTGTTGTTGGTGTGGTTGTTGTTGGAGTGTGTTAACTTGTGTTGTGTTGTTGTGGTGTGGTGTTGTTGGTGTGTTGTGGTTGTTGGTGTGGTGTTGTTGTGGTGTGTTGTTGTTGGTGTGGTGTTGTTGTGGCGTGGTGTTGTGGTTGTTGGCGTGGTGTTGTTGTGTTGTGGTGTTGTTGTTGGCGTGGTGTTGTTGTGGTGTGGTGTTGTGGTTGTTGGCGTGGTGTTTTTGTGGTGTTGTGGTTGTTGGCGTGGTGTAATCAAGTTGTTTTGCAGGTGTTGGTGGCTCGACTGCAGTTGCAGTCTGGCAAAATCATCGAAGCCTGCAAGTCAGTGTGGCGGTGTTTCATTGCATTGTATTGCATTGCATTGCATTGTATTGCATTGTATTGTATTGTATTGCATTGTATTGTATTGTATTGTA
>OX030965.1:7938805-7946305 GCA_943735955.1 Piscicola geometra | reverse complement strand
GTGGTTGTTAATGTAGTTGTGGTAGTGGTTGTAATTGTAGTTGTGGTATTGGTTGTAATTGTAGTTGTGGTAGTGGTTGTAGTTGTGGTAGGGGTTGTAGTTGTGGTAGTGGTTGTAATTGTAGTTGTGGTAGTGGTTGTTAATGTAGTTGTGGTAGTGGTTGTAATTGTAGTTGTGGTATTGGTTGTAATTGTAGTAGTGGTAGTGGTTGTAGTTGTAGTTGTGGTAGTGGTTGTAATTGTAGTTGTTGTAGTGGTTGTAATTGTAGTTGTGGTAGTGGTTGTAGTTGTAGTTGTGGTAGTGGTTGTTAATGTAGTTGTGGTAGTGGTTGTAATTGTAGTTGTGGTATTGGTTGTAATTGTAGTTGTGGTAGTGGTTGTAGTTGTGGTAGGGGTTGTAGTTGTGGTAGTGGTTGTAATTGTAGTTGTGGTAGTGGTTGTTAATGTAGTTGTGGTAGTGGTTGTAATTGTAGTTGTGGTATTGGTTGTAATTGTAGTTGTGGTAGTGGTTGTAGTTGTGGTAGTGGTTGTAATTGTAGTTGTGGTAGTGGTTGTAATTGTAGTTGTGGTAGTGGTTGTAGTTGTAGTTGTGGTAGTGTTTGTTAATGTAGTTGTGGTAGTGTTTGTTAATGTAGTTGTGGTAGTGGTTGTTAATGTAGTTGTGGTAGTGGTTGTAATTGTAGTTGTGGTAGTGGTTGTTAATGTAGTTGTGGTAGTGGTTGTAATTGTAGTTGTGGTAGTGGTTGTAATTGTAGTTGTGGTAGTGGTTGTTAATGTAGTTGTGGTAGTGGTTGTAATTGTAGTTGTGGTAGTGGTTGTAATTGTAGTTGTGGTAGTGGTTGTAATTGTAGTTGTGGTAGTGGTTGTAATTGTAGTTGTGGTAGTGGTTGTAATTGTAGTTGTGGTAGTGGTTAATGTAGTTGTGGTAGTGGTTGTAATTGTAGTTGTGGTAGTGGTTTTAGTGGTGGTGGGGTGGTGGTGACTGAAGCGTTTGATCATGCGGCAGGACGCCTTCGACGGGGAGTGGGGCAGGATGAACGCCAGGGAACGAGGCAGGCTCATGTACAGGTCACCATGCCAACCACCCTTCATCCCCACTTCCACCATGCACCCTTCGTCACTTCAAACCACCACACCCCCACACAAACACCCATACACAAACAACCACACATAACCACACCCACACAAACAACCACACACAAACAACCACACACACACACACAAACAACCACACACAAACACCCACACACAAACAACCACACATAGCCACACCCACACAAACAACCACACACAAACAACCACACACACACACACAAACACCCACACACAAACAACCACACATAGCCACACCCACACAAACAACCACACACAAACAACCACACACAAGCAACTACTCATACACAAACATTCACACAAACAACCACACACAAACAACCACACAAACAACCACACACACACACACACACACACACACACACACACACACACACACACACACACACACACACACACACACACACACACACACACACACACACACAGACTGGCAGACCTGATGGAGGAGCACAGGGAGGAGTTGGCGTTGTTGGAGAGCGTCGACTCTGGAGCAGTCTTCACACTTGCCCTCAAGACACACGTCGGCATGAGTGTCGAGGTGGTGCGCTACTTCGCTGGCTGGTGCGACAAGATCCAGGTGGCTTGTGGGGGGGGGTGGTGGGTTGTGGGGGGTGGCTTGGGGGGGATGGGTTGTGGGGAGGGGAGGGTTGTGGGGTTTTAGGTGGAATAGGGGATTTTAGAGGATTGTGGGAAAGGTAGGGGAGCGAATGAATGTGTTGTTGGAACTTGCAGCAGCAGCAGCAGGCAAACAACCTCCTCTTGCATGCAGGGCAGAACAATCCCCATCAGTCACGCCAGACCCAACAAGAACCTCGCCATCACCAAGAAGATGCCCATCGGGTCGGTCTGTGTTGTCGTTGGTGTTGTTGCTGTTGCTGTTGTTGGGGTGGTTTTTATACCACAGCACCTCACACCATCAATACCACACTCCACCACACCACACCATTAATACCACACCACACTCCACCACACCACACCATTAATACCACACCACACCACCCCATCAATACCACACCACACTCCACCACACCACACCACCCCATCAATACCACCACACCACCCCATCAATACCACCACGTCACCCCATCAATACCACACCACCACACCCCACCACCCCATCAATACCACACCACCCCACCACGTCACCCCATCAATACCACACCACCACCCCATCAATACCACACCACCACCCCATCAATACCACACCACCACCCCATCAATACCACACCACCACCCCATCAATACCACACCACCACACCCCACCACCCCATCAATACCACACCACCCCACCACGTCACTCCATCAATACCACACCACCCCATCAATACCACACCACCCCACCACGTCACCCCATCAATACCACACCACCCCATCAATACCACACCACCCCACCACGTCACCCCATCAATACCACGTCACCCCATCAATACCACGTCACCCCATCAATACCACACCACCCCATCAATACCACACCACCCCATCAATACCACACCACCCCATCAATACCACACCCCACCACACCACCCCACCACGTCACCCCATCAATACCACACCCCACCACCCCATCAATACCACACCACCCCACCACGTCACCCCATCAATACCACACCACCCCACCTCGTCACCCCATCAATACCACACCACCCCACCACGTCACCCCATCAATACCACACCACCCCATCAATACCACACCACCCCACCACGTCACCCCATCAATACCACACCACCCCATCAATACCACACCACCCCACCACGTCACCCCATCAATACCACACCACCCCATCAATACCACACCACACCACACCACCTCCAAATACAGCGTGGTGGCGATCATCACGCCGTGGAACTACCCTCTGATGATGCTCGCTTGGAAGGTGGCTGCCTGTCTCGCCGCTGGCAACACTGTCGTTCTCAAGCCCGCCCAGGTCGGCATGATGATGATGATGATGATTATGATAATGATGATGATGATGATGATGATTATGATGATGATGATGATGCAGGTGACTCCTCTGACGTCACTGAAGTTTTGTGAGTTGGTGGTGAAGGCAGGCTTCCCACCAGGAGTGGTCAACGTCCTCCCTGGATCTGGTTCGTTGTGCAAACAGCTCATCATCAGCAACATCATCATCAGCAACATCATCATCAGCAACACTATCATTATTATGATAATAATAATAATAATGATGACGAGATTTATTATAGTGGCGTATAACCCGAACGGGCTTCCAGGCTCCTTAGGCTGCATATTTTCATTTGCGCCTTTGGGTTACTAGGACATTATAATACAATACAATACAACGACGAATATTATTAACGTGGCGTAAACCCGGACATTGGTTGCACTTAGGACCTTTCATTATTGGTCAAGCCGAGAGTCGTTGCCAATTCTGCTACTCGCTCACCCATCATCATCATCATCATCATAACAACCATAATCATCATCATCATCATCATCATCATCATCATGGCAGGGAGAGTGGTGGGACAAGCACTGGCAGATCATCCAGGTTAGATCTCGTGTTTTTCTGCTGCACTTCTTGAAACATACTTTTGAAAGGACATACAAACACATGAAAATACAAACACATGAAAATACAAACACATGAAAATACAAACACATGAAAATACAAACACATGAAAATACAAACACATGAAAATACAAACACATGAACATACAAACACATGAACATACAAACACATGAACATACAAACACATAAACATAAAAACGCATGGACATACAAACACATGGACATACAAACACATGAACATACAAACACATGAACATACAAACACATGAACATACAAACACATGAACACACAAACACATGAACACACAAACACCACACAAACACATAAACATACAAACACATTAACATACAAACACATAAACATACAAATGCAAAAACAAAAAAACGTACAAACCAACATAGGGGTCAGGAAGTTGGCGTTCACAGGCTCAACAGAAGTGGGAAAAACCATAATGCAGAGGTTGCAGTATAACTCATAACTAAAATACCTACTACTACTACTACTACTACTACTACTACTACTACTACTACTACTACTACTACTACTACTACTACTGCTACTACTACTACTACTACCACTACTACTGCTACTACTACTACTACTACTACTGCTACTACTACTACTACTACTACTACTACTACTACTACTACTACTACTACTACTACTACTACTACGACGACGACGACGGCAGCTGTGGCAGGAGCAACTTGAAGAAGGTGTCGTTGGAGTTGGGAGGCAAGTCGCCATTGCTCATCTGTGCTGACGCCCCCCTCGATGATGCCGTCGCCTTTGTTAGTCAGTGTGTGTGTGTGGTCGTTGCTGGTGTGGTCGTTAGTGTGGTCGTGTGGGGTCGTTGGTGTGGTCGTTGGTGTTGGTGTAGTCACACACACACACACATTCACACAGGGCTGCAGTGCGGTGTTCTTCAACAAGGGGGAGAACTGCATAGCTGCTGGTCGTCTCTTTGTCGAGGAGAGCATCCATGACGTCTTCGTGCAGCGTGTGGTTCGTTGTGGCTGTGGCAGCTGCTGTGGTTGTTTTGGTATCATCATCATCATCATTACCGCCACGACAGGTGGAGGAGGTGAAGAGGATGAAGATTGGAGACCCCTTGGACACGAGCACTGACCATGGCCCGCAGAACCACCTGTGTGTTCGATTGACTCTTCATTGCCTCCTTTGTCATTCTTTTATTGGTTGTCTAATTAGCCGTTGATTGCCTCTATAATTAACGGCTGATTGGTGTCTTAATTAGCGTTTCAATTGTATTAGTTTTTTATGAATTAGTTGATAATTAAATCAATTCTGCTTCATTAATGGGACTCAAAAACAAACAAAAAAGCACACCTTCCCCTCCTTTCCTCCTCTCTCTCCCTCCCTCATCTCCTCCTCCCTCTCCCCCTCCTTTCTTCCTCCCTCCCTCTCTCCCTCCTCTTCTCCTCCCTCTCCCTCCCTCCTTTCCTCCTCCCTCTCCCCCTCCTTTCTTCCTCCCTCCCTCTCTCCCTCCTCCCTCTCTCTCCCTCCTCTCCTCCTCCCTCTCTCTCCCTCTCGTGCACAGAGGGCATCTGGAGAGTCTGTTGCGCTTTGTGGAGAGGGGAGTGCAGGAGGGGGCCACCCTCGTGTATGGAGGCGAGAGGCTGCCCAGGCCAGGTGTGTGGGTGCATGGAGGGGGTGGGTGGTGGGGGTGGAAGGGGTGAGGTAGAATGGGTGGGTATTGGGAGATAGGGTGGAATTGATTGTTAGGGGAAGATAGGGGGGTGGCTGGTGGGTATATAGTTATTATATTTGAGTTTAAATATCTTTTTTTCAAATACGCACACACACACACACACACACACACACACACACACAGGCACACATATGCACAATCAGGCACACATATGCACACACACACACAGGCACACATATGCACACACACACACAGGCTACTTCTTCACTCCGGCCATCTTCACCGACGTGGAGGACGACATGTTCATCGCCAAGGAGGAGTCCTTCGGGCCCGTCATGATCATCTCCAAGTTCCCTGACGGGTGCGTGCGCAGAAAGAAGAATAACAATTATAATAAAATAGTAATTATCTATTGTTGTTGTTGTTGTTCAACTTCAAGTTATGATACAGAATACAAATCAATACTTCTGCTCTGCTTCTCCACCTCATCCACTTCCTTCTCCTCTTCCTCCTTCTCTCCCTCTTCTTCCTTTTCCACCTCATCCACTTCCTTCTCCTCTTCCTCCTTCTCCTCTTCCTCTTCCTCCTTCTCTTCTCCCTTCTCCTTCTCCCCCTCTTCCTCCACCACGACCACTGCCACAGCGACTACAAAGAAGTGGTCTCCCGAGCGAACGCCACGGAGTACGGACTGGCAGCAGGCGTCTTCAGCAGCAACATCAGCAAGGCGCTGCAACTCAGCGACGAACTGCACGCAGGCAGCGTCTTCGTCAACACGTACAACAAGACCGACGTCGCTGTGCCCTTCGGAGGCTTCAAGCAGTCGGGCTTCGGCAAGGATCTCGGTGCGCGCGTGTGTGTTTGTTTGTGTGTGTGTGTGGTGGTTGCATCATCATCACTGCCTCCATCAACATCACTATCGTCATCCTCCTAACTTCTACCATCACCATGACCACTACCATCACCATCTTCATTTTCCTCTCTTTCATCATCATCATCATCAACACGCAGGAGAAGAGGCTCTCAATGAATACCTGCTCACCAAGACACTTGTGGTGCAGTACTGATCATCATCATCATCATCGTCACCATCATCATCATCGTCATCATCACCATCATCTGATCATCATCATCGTCATCATCATTGTTAACCTTGCTAACCGTTGTTACTTGTTCTTGTTTCTGCAGTCTTCAAACAATCTTAATCGACTCAAACTTTGTCTCGTTGGACGGCCGTTTTGGAAGTCATTGAAGCAACAAACAAACACACAAGATGGCAAACGAACAAACAAAATGGTACAAGTACAAAAGAAGCCTAAATCATTTATACGTTCACAAGTCACTATGCCAAGTTCGCTGTAAAACGTCCCGAACCAGAAAGTCAAGATCTTTAAAGTACGAATCATCATCATCATCAGCACCACTCCTCAGCTGCTGCAACTGCGAGAGGAATGAGGTGAGATGGAGTTGGACGGATGGCGCATGCGCGGGACAGGTCTGTTGGAAGGCCTGCATCGCCTGCAGAAGGGCCTCTCTCAGGTCGATGTCGCTGACGTCAGAGAAGATTTGACCAATCAGCTCACACCATCCTGATGACGTCAGCTGATCTAACAAACCCACCCTGTAGTGCGTGTGTGTATTGTAGATTCGAAAGCATCACAGTCCTTTCAATATCTACCCACCCATCTACCATCCATCCATCAACCCACTAACCCACCCATCCATCCACCCACCTACCATCCATCTACCCACCTACCATCCATCCATCCACCCACCCACTAACCCATCCATCAACCCACCCATCCACCCACCTACCATCCATCCATCCATCCACCCACCTACCATCCACCCATCCATCCACCCACCTCTCATACTGCCTTCTCTTCACCTCCTTCAACTCCTCACTGATCTGTTCATCCACCTCATTGAACACCTGTAGTGCACAACATCATTTCAATAACTACAATCATCACCACCACCACCAACAACTATTATCATCAACTACCACTACCAACAACTATCATCACCACCACCAACAACTATCATCACCACCACCAACAACAACTATCATCACCATCACCACCATCATAACTACAGTAATCATCATCATGGGCTTCCTAATAAATCTCATTTTGAAACTGCCCATGCAACCTTCTCTCGCCAGATGTCTGACACCAAGTTGATGA
>OX030965.1:7921305-7936305 GCA_943735955.1 Piscicola geometra | reverse complement strand
CAATCCACCTCAAGCTCCTTGATTGCATCTTCAATGGCTTCTTTCATGACGCCCTCTAGCGCACCACCTTAAATTAAAAACCATTGCACATTCAATATTTCCCAATTTACGAATAATTCAATTTTATCACCATGACAACCTTTATTATCACTATCATCACCAGCATTATCATAATCATCATCCTCACCAGCTTCATTATATTCATCACCATGACTACCCTTGGCATCATCATCATGAACATCTTTGTGGTCTTCCTCTTGCAAGAGCTTGGCCTCCTTCTTGCCTGTCTTCATGCTCATGCGCATGTGCAAGCCAGGAGGCACCATTTGGTCATCTGCAATGTAAGTCATGATGATGATTATGATGATGATGATGAAGATGGTGGCAATGTTTGTTACATCATCATTTAGCATTTAAATATTTCATCATCATTATCATAATTTCATTATCATCATCACCTTCAATTTCTTGCCACTCATTAGTAGGCACAAAGATCCTCTTTCCCTTGCTGAAGTCATCCACTTCATTGATGGACACGTCTGCCTCGCCCTCTTGGGATATACACTTTCAGTTAAACTACAAATCACATGTTTTGAAGATATTAAATAATTTTTAAATATTCCTTAATTTTTGAATATTCTTTATTCATTATAATTTATTTTCAGTTTCAAATCCAAGAGTACCACCTTCAGATTTCACAACGGAAACCTCATTTCCTCTGATGGCATACGAAACACCATAGGAAAAGGCCACAAGTATTATGAATATCACAAGTTTCATTATAATATCTATTTACTATGCTTTTGATGTCTTTTACGGATTTGATAAAATTTAAAAGTATTGCGCATTCAAAAGTTGATTTAGGTTATATATATTTTGTTGCAAGCTTACGTGTATTAAAAGCGCATACTTCCTTACTTATATTTTGAGAAAGTATTAAAAAAGAAAAATCGCTGCAAAAAATATTTATGAAAAAAAAAAGTTAAATTCAATTCTTCAACTTATAGTCTAACCATGAGGCTCGTACAAATACTCGTCTGCTCTTCTTGATCGTCTGCCTGACCTTGAACATCGGTTGATAAGACGAGGCAAATACGCGTAAATCTCAATTGAATCGTTATTCTGTTTTTATCAAGGAATATTCTTTACGATGAAAAATCAATAATTGTACAATAAACATAGGAATGTAATGATTAGATACTAATTCTAAGATATACCTTCAACATAAAGTTTGAAGGTGTTCTGAATAGTAAACAAATATTGAGATGCTCACCTCATCAATTTTGATTTGTTGGCAGTTTGTGAAGCCATTGAAAAGATGGAAAAAGTTGAAGACGTTCAAGCGGTAAAGGAAGCATTTTCAGGTCACTCATCTGGCACCTAAATGAAAGTTGTCAATATTCTCACAAACACCGTGAAACATCAAAATCTTCGGACATTCTAGATCATTTTAACGTCCGAAGATAGAGGTAACTATTGGACGCCAAAGACGATCGAATTTTTAAATACACGTCCGAAATAAGAGCCAGAAAGCCTTTTATTCGACCCTGATGCTGAAATCAAACTTTTATTAAGAATAGATAACGCATTTCTGAAGCAAGCCACTCAAAAGAGTATTCTCATCAAATCGATAAATACTGCTTTAATAAAATGCATATATTCAATCGGAATACGTTTCCCCATGCACAAGACAATCATGTGATTCTCAAACGACACCAATGGTTCGTCAGGAGAGTGCTTGAGCGGCGATTCCTGGAATATGCATTCTCAATCGATTGCGTAATATTTGTTTCTGCTAAAATATTCAACAAAACACATTATACTTATTTTGAAAAGCATTTAAAATAGCTGCTTTGTGAAAGTATAAAACCAACTAGACAAGCATTCAACAGCACACAATAAGATTTGAGATGCATGCAACACATTATTAAATAAAATGAATATAAAAATAAATAATTTAAAAACTAAACAGTATAATTAAATATCGATGATTTAGTCAACCAGCAATTTATTAAAAACAAAGTTCGAAGGTGGATCTTACATCTTACAGGCTATAACGCACAATAACTGTCAATATTATAATGGACATCCATACAGCATTCTCACCATCATCGTTTTTATGTGTGTTCATCAAAATAGGGCAGATTCCAGGGTTGGACTAGTGGAGAGCTGGATGGACGAATGCATTCAGAAGAGGTTTCAGTGAATCATAAGGATCATCATCATAACTTGCGAAAGCACTGCTGGCATTAGGGATGCAAATGACAAGCAATGTATGCATGGAAAGCATGTCAGTGACCTACTTCCCATCATTCAGTGCAACCACACAAGACATAAAAATATATAAATCATAAATAAAAAGAAGAAAAATAATTTTTCATATTGAAGGTTAAAACTAGAGCGCCCTACGCAGGCACACCACAAGAAGTTGAATGCATCCTGGTAATGATGCTGTCCAACCAAGCGGAAACATGCAATGCTCAACCGAAACGCCAAGTCAACCTTACATCCGAGAGAGAAATATTTATTGAAGGAAGTATCCGTATTGAGAAACAGGTGTGTACGTATTATTAATCATCATCATCACCACCCTCATGTGAGTATGTTGCCAAATTATATATATGTATTTATTAAAAGAGATGAGGGGAAAGGAGATTTAAATGATAAAAAGTGAGTTTTTATAGAAAAATGATAAGCTACATAAATGAAGGTCGGAAACTTAGAGGGGAACGTGGCCGAAGAGGTAAGAGATGGACTCGCCATTGTGGGTTCGTCTAATCGCCTCAGCCAGAATCATCGATATGTCGATCACCTTGTGCAAAAAGTGGAACTAAATTATGAGTTTTTGAAGCGAAAGAATATCAGCATCAGCACCAAAAAATTAATGAAATTATAGCATCATCATCAGCACCCCACCTGGATCTTGCTCGACTTGGCTGCATTGTCTTCTTGCGGAATGGTGTTGGTGACGACGACACACTCGAAACTGTGGTTGGTAGTTGTCATCATCATCATCACCATCCTCCCCTCTCGATCATCATCATCGTCATTATCCTCCCCCATCATCATGATCAACCTCACCTGGAGTTGTTGATGTGGTTGAGGGCGGGTCCGGAGAGGATGCCATGCGTGCAGATGGCGTATATCTTGAGCGCCCCGGCCTCGAGCAGCTTCTCTGCCGCCTTGCAGATCGTGCCACACGTGTCCGCCATGTCGTCAACAAGGATCGCCACCTGTGTGTTTGTGTGTGTTGGTAAGTATCAATATCATCATCACACTCAACAACATCATCATTATCATCACCACATTCAAAATCATGATCATTACCACCACCAGCACCTTGTTAGTGGCGTCTCCGACGAGGACCATGGAGGCGACCTCGTTGGCCTTCTTGCGTTCCTTGTGGATGAGCGCAAAGTCGACGTTCAACTTGTCTGCTATCGACGTCACCCTGTGGTGGGAAGGATATAGTATCATCATCATCACCATTGCCAACATCATCATGATCATTCTCAAGTATAAAAGCATCCTCATCATCCCTAACACTTTTCATCCCCCCCCCCCCTCTTGTCTCCTCCCACCCTCATTCACCTCTTGGCTCCTCCCACCCTCATTCACCTCTTGTCTCCTCCCACCCTCATTCACCTCTTGGCTCCTCCCCCCTCACCCACCTTCCCCCCCCCACCCACCTCTTGGCTCCTCCCAACCTCCCCACCCCCACCCACCTCTTGGCTCCTCCCAACCTCCCCACCCCCACCCACCTCTTGTCTCTTCCCAACCTCCCCACCCCCACCCACCTCTTGGCTCCTCCAGCGTCAGGAGAGACGATGATGGAGTTCCTCCACTCTGGGATGTTCTCCCTCACCCACTTGAGCACTGCTGGCTCTGCATACAGGTTGTCCACTGGGATGTCAAAGAAGCCCTGGTGGTTGAGTGGTGTGGTGGTGGGGGAGGAGGGTGCTTATGATAGTGGTTGAGTGGTGTGGTGGTGGGGGAGGAGGGTGCTTATGATGGTGGTTGAGTGGTGTGGTGGTGGGGGAGGAGGGTGCTTATGATGGTGGTTGAGTGGTGTGGTGGTGGGGGAGGAGGGTGGTTATGATGATGGTGTGGGAGAGAGGTAATGGGGTGGGAGAGGGGTGAAGGTGTGGAGAGTATGCACCTGTATTTGTGAAGCATGTAGGTCCATGGTGATAATGTGGTCGGCCCCGGCAGTGGACAGCATGTTGGCGATCAGTTTGGCCGAGATGGGCGCTCTGCTCTTGTCCTTTTTGTCCTGTCGCGCGTACGGAAAACAGGGAATGACTGCAGTCACCCTGGAAGCAGAGGCGATTTTGCAGGCGTTGATCATTATCAGGAGCTCCATGATCATGTCGTTCACCTCGCCGCAACCACTCTGCACGATGAAGACGTCCTCCCCTCTCACCGACTCGCCTATCTCCACACTGTGAGCATGTTGCAAGTGGTTGTTGGTGGGCATGAGGAGAATGAAACATTGCTGTTTCATTTTTTATACTTTAATTGAAATTTATTAATGATTTTATACTCATCAGAGTTCTCACCAGGTTTCTTGGTTGCTGAACTTCTTGGTGATGACCTTCCCGAGTTCAATTCCCAGACGATCACAGATCTTTTGAGCCAACTCAATGTGCGAGGTTCCACAGAATATTTTTACGTTCGGCATTCTTTTTTCGAGACTGTTCAAGCAATTATCGTCCAGTTTAAAAAGATGGAGTGAGTTTTGGATCGACAAAGCTCACCTGTGGTTGCAACGGATATGAGTGCTTGGGCAAGCTTGCAGTGTTGGTAATGATGCTTTGAGGGGGTGTCTAAAAGGGCGTAAGAGGTTTTTCAGCATTCGGTCGAAGTGCAAAGTTTTCTTTTAGAAATTGAAAATCTTTAATTATTAAGAACCTTAACTTCGCAATTGGCGCGGCAAAAGCTCTTAGCTTCTATAAATCTTTCTATAATTATTTTAAAATTTAAGTTTAAATGATTTTTTAGCTAACTTAACGAAAATAAAATGTTTTATTTTCTGGAAAAAGTATAGACAAGCATGCAAATAAATTGACAAAAATGTAAAAAGTTGTCAATTACATTTGCGATATAAAAATTTATTTTTAAAAATAAAACAAACCTTCAATTCCAAGGAAGAAGGGAAAGAAAGCAAGAAATGCTTAAGAGATCTTAAGAAAACTAAACAGCTTTCAGACACTATTACCGACCATAGAACAAATATACATAAAGGGCCCTCTTTTCTTCTTTCAAAATGTTTTTTTTACTTACGAAGCAATTGCATTCTTTTGGGACGTTGTGGTCGCTTTCTTCGCCTTCTTAATGTGATTGATTGATAAAAGTTCTTGCTAAAAGTGCCACAAAAGTCCAAGGAAACTAAACAATTACAATAAGATCAATTAAAATTAAAAATTGAGATAAAAATAATTGTAAAAAATGCAAGTCCTATTAGCCTCGTGCCACCACATCATCCAAAGCAACCAACCATGGACGGCGATCCTGGAGAAGTCCTGGGGTCCACTCCGATGGTTTGGATCCTAAGACCCCCCCAAGATGCCGTCTATGCTAAGTAGGATCCCCCAAGATTTGCAACAGATCGCCGCCCCTGCAACCAACAGTATTATCTACCGCCAGCAACATCTTCAACCACAACACCATGACCACCATCTTGACTTCTAATTAAAACAAAGGAATACTTACAAAGTATCGAAACTCCATAAGAATATTTCCATGTTGAAAAAGCTGTAAATTTAATAATCATCATCATCTTCCTTTTCTTTCCGTTTCCTTCTCTCTTTTTCCTTTCTTCTCGTCTCTTAACCATCCAACTACTACCACCACCGACACTAACACCACAACCTCCACTAATAACAACACCAAACTACAACGCAAACAGTACCATTACCACTACTACTAACACCAACACCACCACACCACTACTACCACCAACACCACTACTACCACCAACACCACCACACCACCACCATGTACATATGTATGTATAGGGCCTGTGTGTATATATTGAAGTCGGTGTGAAAAACTGTAATCGCAACAAAGACTGTCATCAGCATTCAGACATTGCTCCTTCGTGCTCACAACTGAGACTCTCAATCCTGGAGCTTAAAACCGACAATGCATTGTGTAGTCTGCAGAAGGGGTCGTCAATATCAAAACCATCACCATCATCATAACCACACTCATCATCATCATCATTATCATCATCATCATCATCATCAAAGCCACCGCCTTTCCACGAGACACCATCAGCACATTCTTTCCCATAGCAACGGTCGTGACCGACACAGCCTCTCCCTTGCCAGTAACTGCCTGTGAACGAGTGACATTCAATGCGGGAGCCATTCTTCCAGCAGAACTGTGACTTTTCCCGCCATTTGTCGCCTTCAACACTTTTTACCGCCACGCTTGAGGAATTAACTTGGTGGTAGTGTCTGTCATCAGCATCGTCACTTTTTTCATCATCATCATCATCATCATCGCCCTCTTCTTTATCATCTGCTAAAATATGATTATCAAGACCGAATCCATCATCGTCAGCTGTGTTTGTTTCATCGATGCAGTTTTCATCAGCCTCAAAAACATCATCATCATCATCCGTATATTCAGGAGCATCATCAGCACCATCATTGGTATCATCATCATCATCATTTTTCTTGCTTGTTAACTCATCATCTTCATCTTCAGTAAAATTTGAGATGCCTTCGTCATCGTCTTGTTCCGATTCGATCTCTCCCTCGCTTCCAATGTACCCTCTGTTTCCTCTTCCCAGGTCCACGTCATCATCACCAATCACTGCATCATCATAACCACCACCAACGACGACATCATCATCATAACCACCACCAGCAATCACTGCATGATGATCCTCTACATCACCAACGACGACATCATCATCATCACTCAATCCATCTTCGAAATGGACTCTCTTGAGTAGCTGTGTGTGGTTCAAATATTAACTTGAAGTTTTAAATTGAGTCACCAAAGATGGCGAAGACAAACCATCTTGTTCGTCGAGGTGTTCGTCGTGGTGAAGAGCAGACGGAAGCCATCGACCAGGAGGCGGACACAAGGCACGCCCCCTTGCACGCCTCTCGACTGCTGCTTGATCCTCACGTACTCACGCACCGAGATGGCCAAGCAGTGCGCTGAGATGAAGAGGAAGGAGGAAAGGAGGATGGTGCTGATGATGATGAAGAGGAGGGGGTGGCTGGGCAGGAGATCCTTGGTGACGTCATGTTTGCTGAAGGAGAGGATCCTTGCCAGGGAGAAAATGCTGCCCTGCATGGTGTGGAAGGCCTCGTGCCTGGAGTGCAGCACCTGCCAGGGCATGATGATGATGAAAATGAGGATGATGATGATGATGATGATGATGAAAAGGATGATGATGATGATAAGGGTGATGATGACTCACGAGATGAAGTAGCATGGCTGAGATGAAGAGAAGAAAGGAAGAGATGAAAAAGAAAGGAGAGAAACGGCTGCAGAGGTGTGTGGTGGTTGCGACGGCTGCTGTGAAAGTGGCGAAGTGGCGCAAGCAGTCGAAAGCCTGGTGGTGGTGATCATAGTGGCGTTTAGGCTCTGCTTGTTTCAAAGCGTTATAGAATGAGATGAAATAGAATAGAATACTTTTTCCAATTTAATAATAACAGTGAATATTCTTTGAATGAAAAGTTGAATGATACTGAGATGGATTGTTGCAGCAGCATGGCACAGGAACCTTGCAGAAGAGCAGAGCCAGCGTCAGCACCAGGACGTTTCGTCGCCAGTCATGTGCTTCGGTCTGGAGGTGGAAGTCGACCAGTTTCATCTGAATGGAGGAGGAGGATAGATGGATGGATGGAAGGATAGATGGATGGATGATTAAATCAGTTTAAAAACGAATGAAGGAATACATAACTGCTTAATCAACTCATGAATGAACTTAAAATAACTTTTATCCATCCCATCCTTTCCACTCACTCTTCCAACCCTCCCTTCCCTTCAGCCCCTCCCAACCTTGAAGAAGGACGCATGCGTGCTGGAGTCGACATACATTGAGAGACAGTGCAGAAGGAGGAGGCTGATGCAGGTGCTGAAGAGGAGGAGTCTTGACCTTGACCTCTTGTTGTCCTTCATCATCATCATCAGGAAAGTCATCAGACACATCAACAACTGATGGGGTGGCAGTCTCGTGATCAATCATCCTCCTTTGACATCCTCAAGCAGGCACTTATTTTCAGATTTACAAATTTGTCAAAGTCATCATTATTTGATGGAGGGAGCATTAAAAAGTGTCCAACGTATAAGCCGCAGCTGGCGACGGAGGCAAAAGAGCCGGCCTGCGAGACTCTGACGGGGAGGACTCGGGAGTCGAAGCCAGTACCTCCTGCTCGGTGGGAAGGAGATGCTTCAAGTTTGATCTTTTGTCATTTAATAATATAAATAACTAATCAATAAAGTTTTTAATTGGGTTAATAGGCATTTAACTGGATTAAAAAGTATTTGAAGGGCTCATTAAGTGGAAGGGCCTGCAGTCCTGAAGTGGAAGGAGGCTGTGACGACGCCGAAGAGGTCCGCTGGCATGCTGTAGAAGCTCACCTCGATGTTGAGAGACTTTGTTCTGAAGGGGTGGTGGATGCATGCATGAATGGATGCATGCATGTTTGGATGTATGGTTGGATAGATGCATGCATTTTTGGATGCATGGTTGGATGGACGAATGGGTGAGCAAATGGATGGATGCGTGGACGAATGGGTGAGTGAATGGATGGATGCGTGGACAAATGAGTGAGTGAATGGATGGATGCGTGGCTGTATATAAGAACCTCTCATCGATCCATCTATTCACTTCAAGGTCATGCAACACACTCATTGCGAAAACAAAGTTGTTGGATGGGATGACCACAGTGTATCCCTTTCGAGTGCTGTGGATGGATGGATGGGTTGATGGATGGATGGGTTGATGGATGGATGGGTTGATGAATGGATAGGTTGATGAATGGATAGGTTGATGAATGGATAGGTTGATGAATAGATGAATGGATGCATGAATGAAAGATACAAAATAGTTAGTTCATGTGAAAAAGATAAATAGAACAAAATTAATGAGGCACCTCATGAAGCGTTTGGACGTGCCATAGCACCATGGAAACAAACCTATGTCATGCAAGTTCTTTCGTGTCTCACAAGATCTATTTCCACTACTACTATAATCACCAACACCAGAACTATCATCATCATAATCCCAATATATGACGTCACTTTTGTCTTTCATTCTCATCCTTCCTTTCTTTTTTCCCTCCATCCTTCCATCCACCCTTCCATCCATCTTTTCATCATCTGAAGCTTCCCCATCACAGCCCACCCACCCAGCCCTACAACACCTCCCATCCTCCTCCCCCTCCCTCACACATCCATGCATCTGATCCATCATCACCCTCTTTCCCCCCTCACACTCCACTAAAACGGGGTTTAAGTATTTCATAAAAATTAAAAATAAATCTTCAACTATTTTTGTTTTTTATTATTAGAATATTGTTATTGTTATTATTATTGTTATTATTTTGACCTGGTGCGTATCTGGTCTGCCTGATGACGATTGCATGGTACAGCATCGTAGGAATGTACCTGTCCTTCACTTCACCATCATCATCATCACCCTCACCATCGTTATCATCATCACCCTCACCATCGTTATCATCATCACCCTCACAATCATCATCATCGTCTTCAGTACGCACAGTGGTCAGATTGAGGGGGATGTGAGAGAGGAGGTTGGAGGAGGTGATGAGGTGAGTGAACTCCTCCAACCACTCCCACACTCCCTCCCGCTCTACTTTTGTGCTGCCACCAAACGAATAAATAATTTTGAAATACTTAAATCCAATTTGATACAGAACTGCCATCATCACAATCAGCACCAGCACACCCACCTGTTTGTCTTCAACTCCTCTTGCACACTCCTTCGCAGCACATCCCTCTTTTGGAAGTCTCGTGTTTCCATGGCGACAGCACAAACGACGCATAAGACCAGTGCACAATATAGGACGACCTTGACGAAGGCTTGTGTGGCCTTGCTGACTGCAGTGCTCTGCTGGAGGCTCTTCCGCAGACTGCACCCTCCCAACGGAGACACCTTCAGCACCTGAGGAATCCACGTAGTTGGCGTCTTTATTCCAAAATCTTATTCAACTCTGAGACATCACTTTTCAATCAATCAATCAATAATTATTTTTATAGCGCTCTTTACGAAGCGAACAAAAACACGCAGCCATCACGTGCTTCTAAAAAGCACTTTTAGAAGGAAAAATGATTAAAATGGCGGTGACTTTGGCAGAGTATCTGATCTCGAGGAGGGAGGAGCAGAGGGGCCTGCGGAAGTAGTCGCCCACGTCGAAGCTGGCCACACTGGCCCTCATCAGACACACGAGCAGGAGCTGTTGTTGGCGGTGTCTTCAGTTGGTAGTCGTTTGCCTTGTTATTTGGTTAATAATAATAATAATAATAATCGACACGAACTTTGCAGTAGTCGAGAAGTGTGGTCACCACAGCAGCCACAACCGCCAGGAGCAACATCTGCAGCGTCTCCTGCGTGTTCAGGTGCCTTGCGGAGTGCAGCAAGCAGACGTAAGCAGTGGCTTGCAGGAGCACTTCTGTGGTCACCACCCTGCACAAGGCCCTCGTCAGTGCAGCCTCTTTCACTGCTGCACCTGCCAAGAAAACATTCGCACTTGACGTTGCTAGAAAAAAAATTCGAAGAAGAAGAAGTGGATGAGAAAGAGTCAAGATGGTGCATTATCATTGCAGTTATGAGGAAGTGGATGAGAAAGAGTCAAGATGGTGCATTATCATTGCAGTTATGAGGAAGTGGATGAGAAAGAGTCAAGATGGTGCATTATCATTGCAGTTATGAGAAAGTGGATGAGAAGGAGTCAAGATGGTGCATTATCATTGCAGTTATGAGGAAGTGGATGAGAAAGAGTCAAGATGGTGCATTATCATTGCAGTTATGAGGAAGTGGATGAGAAAGAGTCAAGATGGTGCATTATCATTGCAGTTATGAGGAAGTGGATGAGAAAGAGTCAAGATGGTGCATTATCATTGCAGTTATGAGGAAGTGGGTGAACGGAATGGATGCCTTGGTCGTTTTCCAGCGCAGTCTTGACAGTGAAGCTCTTGACCTTCGCCTGCAATGGAGGAATGTTGGACGTGCATTGCGAGGGCAGGTGGCTCTCTTTGGACTCACAAACGATCATTCTGCTTGCATTTATCGACGACCATTAACAAAGAGGCACTCACCTCCGAGTCAGCAGTCGACAGCCCTTCTCCCTCGATGGCCTGCATCTTCCTGCAAATCTGTCTGAGCACCTCCCCCATGTCGCCACCCTTCTTGTCTTTGTTCTTCTGGAACAGTCGAACAGATCCGCGTGCAAACAAAAATTAATGTTGTGGACAGATATGAGAAATGTGAAATACCATTATAAATTAGCATTTCAAATATAAACTTAGCCAAATTCTGAAGTAGTTTCTGATGCGAGCAAGTTGGAAGTGAACTCACGTCTGCAATGAAGGAGACCTCCCACAGGACGACAAAGACGATCCACACAGCAAGGCATGCCAGTAGGAGGAAGACATAAGAAGAAGGAAGAGGAAGATGGAAGGAGGAGAAGATGGAGCAGGTGGAGAGGAGGGAGAGGAAGAGGGTGAAGGAGTGGAAGAACTTGAAGTGGCAAGGGTGCGAGAGGAGGAAGAGTTGCGAGTGGAAGAGGGAGGTGAGTATGAACTTCTCGTTGGTCTGGTGTCGGTGCTCCAGTCCAAACCTCGTTCTCCACCGAAAGCTCTCTGGGAGGTTGTGAAGATGCACTTGGATGCCTCTCAAACAAGGAGCAATCTTGTTTTCTTAACTGTAATTACATTTACTCAAGACCATCTAACTTCAACGTAGTATTTAGTTCAAGTGACGCAGAAAGTGAACTCTGACCGGATGGGCGGAAGGTTTGGCAGATGGAAGAGCCATTTGCATCAGCCTTCAAACACGACCTGCCTTCGAAATGCCACACCTCTCCTGTCTCCATCTCCTCCACAAGCAACCACGACACCTCCCAGCTGGGAGCACTGCCAGTGTTGTCATGGAAGAGCACCACCCCCTCCACGCCTCCCAGCCCTCTCTCAGAGGCGACCAAGAAGTCCACTTGCGAGTTGGAGGAGGAGAGGAGGGAAGGGGGCAGGTTGACGTGAGTTCTCCTGCTCTTGTTCAGACTTCCCAGCAATTGGATGCCCACGTTGGCAGTTGTTCCTTGGTGCAGTGTGTGGTGGTGGTGGTGGTGGTGGTGGTGGTAGTAGTAGTGGTGGTGAGCAATGACTAAATTACAATTTACTGTGAGTTTAAATGTTTTACAATCTTTAAGTTAAAATTTTATTTATTTAATCTATAAAAAAAAGTATATTACTATTGTCATTTTTATTATTTTCATCGTATCATAATCACCAGCGCCTCTCTTGCTTGCGGTGACGATGGTGACCTTGTGCACGTGTGAACTCCACCTTCCACACACGTACAACACACCCTCCCTCTTCCTCCTCATCGAGTGCAGTATCCACATGATGACGTAACCGCAGAGGAAGAAGATGAGGAGGAGGAAGATGATGAGGAAGAGGAAGGGGTTGGTCTTGAGGAGTCGAATCTATGAGAGTTTAGATTGAAATTGATTTTAACAAAAATATACCTTAAAAAAGACTTAAAAATGAAGAGTAAAATTATTTATCTTTAACTATTATAATTGGGTATAATTAAATATTATAGTGAGCTATAATTAATTATAATGAGATGCTGACCTTGATGACCTCCACGCTGATTGGCAGCGGTGACTTCCAGGCCAGCACAGGTTGAAGGTCAAGACAGGAACAAGATATCGAATCTGTTGCTCCTTTCGTAGGCCGGCAGTTGTTGTTGTTGTTGTTGCTATGGTTGCTACTGCTGTTGTTGCTATGGTTGCTACTGCTGTTGTTGCTATGGTTGCTACTGTTGTTGTTGTAGTTGTAGTGGTCGAGTCCCTGGCAAGAGATTTGGCTTGCAGAAATGGAGACGTGGAGAGGCTTGACGACGTTGTGGTTGAGGAGGAAGACTTGAACACCTGCTATGTCTCCCTTCTCGCTGTGGAAATAGGGAATTCTCATGACTTAACGTAATTCAAGTATTTTAGGTGTCCACGTTTTTGAAGAATATTCAAGTGCTTTCAATTCTTGAATAAAAATTACTTTAAATAATAATAAAAAAGTTGTTAAATATAAAATATGCTTACGGCCATTGCAAGAAAATCGATAGTTACATTGTGAAAAAGAATGAGTGGTTACTGCTTGCCCCATCAGAGACATTCACTCGGTATGCCTCGTTGGAGTCAGAATTGCTTCTCAAGTTGATCGAAACAGACACATTTTCTCCGCTGAATTCTACGTGGAGAGCTACAAAGGCTGAAGGAGGCCGTGAGCCTCCGATTGTGATGTTCAGTGTTGCATTCTCTCTTGGGGGCAGTGTCACAACTGGGGAGGGGCTGTCCTCTTGAGAGTGCCTTCCAATTGGTCTCCTGGATGTTGCGGTGAACGACAACTGGTCTTGTGAGTCTCTCTGGCAGCTTCTTCCACTCATTTCCGACTCCAAAAGTGGCGAGAAGAAGAATACAAGGGCTTCCTGCAAGCTCCCCTCGTAGATGGAAAAGCCTTGCACGACGCTGGAGTGGCCTGCGTCGAGTCTGCAGTTGAACTGTGCACTGACCCCTCCATCAGTCAACCTCCTCTTCACTCCTCCAAACTTGCTGGCCATGCTGAGGAGGGATGCAGTACGGAAGGTGCTAATCTCTTCTCCCACCAGTTTCTTCCTCACCACTGACCTCAGCACCTTGCCACTCAACCTCTCTAATTCCTTCGCATACTTCACCAAGCCATCACAACTGTTGCCATGGCGACAACCATCATCATCATCATCACTCCCTCTCCCGTAGTGATGTAGCGCTATATTCCAAAGGTTGGCACACGTCTGCAGCAGGTGCCTGGAGGTCTGCTGACTGCCCATCAACTCGACCATTTCAAAACTGCGGCACGCATCAGATGCCCTGTCCAGGAGAGAGGTGACGTCAGCAAGGAACGAACAGTTGCTGGGGAAGGCAGAAGCAGGCGCCTGTAAGAGGTCAAGGTGATTTAAATTCTAGTTCATGTTATAACATAGTTATATTAAATAAAAAAATAATTAAATAAAGTTATACATTTAGCGCTGAAAAGACTAGAAGATAGTTGCAGCACTAACGGTGGTGAGGAGGTTGAGGAGGAGGGAGGTCTGTTGGTATTCGGACCACTGTGCCATGCCAAGGTGCTCCTTCAAGTAGGTGATGATGGTGGCTTTGATGCCGAGGTGGATGGGCGAGTCAATGGATGATGGTGGTGGTGGTGGTGATGATGATGATGATGATGATGATGATGATGATGATGATGATGATGATGATGATGATGATGATGATGATGATGATGATGATGATGATGATGAGGGGGGGGATGAATGGTGAACGAGCTGGTTGAGTTTGAAGGAGAAGGCGAGCAGGTCGGGCAGCAAGGAGCTGTGGTCGGCCGCCATCTTTGAGCGCTCAATCGAACGTTCCAGAAGCTCCCTGAGGCTGCGACCACTCTCGCCGTAGTTGCCTGCAGAGACCACCAGCAGACCGCTGTGGTGATGATGATGATGATGATGAAAATAATAATAGTTATTATTATTAGAATTTTATCGAAAAATCTGTTTTAAAATATTTTAAAACAAATTTGAGTGGTTTAAAATAACATTTAGAATGGAACGCACTAGTCAGCGACTTGCAGGTAGGACTCGAGCGGGTCGACAGAGTGCACCCTCAGGAGGAGTTTCTCGACGGGGTGGAAGAAGGTGGAGAGGTGGAAGGAGAGTGAGAAGAGGGGGCCGTGGTAGATGGTGTACGAGAGGTTGGTGCCAGG
>OX030965.1:7878805-7916305 GCA_943735955.1 Piscicola geometra | reverse complement strand
AATGGGAGATAAGGGGGCGTTGATAAGGGTATCAAGCAGTGAGCAAGCCAGATACCGCTAAAGACGTTCTTGTCTTATCAGCTTGAGCGTCCATCATCAACAAATGGCAATTTATTATCATCATGAAATCGTAAACAATTATTTTGAAAGAGACGAATTCAAATAAGAAAGGAACGGAATAAAGTGAGTGTGTGAGGTCATTTGTATCCTAGTTTCTTCTTGTCCTTCTCCCTCTTCTTGACACTGTCCATCTGCCTGTCCTGCCAACAACTCTTCTTCAACTTTATCGGCCTGTTACCCACGTAACGTCCTACAAGGATGATAGTGGTGATAATAATGATTATGATAATGATGATAGTCGTGATGATGATAATGGTGATGATAATAGAAGTTTATTGAAAGTGAAGAAAATAAATTCATCATTATACATGATATTCATCCGTATCATCCCCAACCTACAAACATCATCATCACCACCATCATCATCATCATCATCATCATCACCACCATCATCATCATCATCATCACTACCTCAATCATCACCAGCAACAGCGACCGACTGACCATTGACTTCCTTGATGGCAGTCATGAAGTCGTTGGGGTCTTTGAAGCTGGCGAAGCCGTAGCCCTTCGTCTTGTTCGTCCGCTTGTCCCGTATCACCCTCGCCTGTCGTCGTCGTCGTCGTCGTTGCCATCGTCGTGGTGGTGGTCATGGTGATGATGATGATGAACATGCACATGATGCTGATGATGGTGACGGTAGTGATGATGATGATGACGGTGATGATGCTCATGATTATGCACACGAAGACGATCATGAAGGTGATGATGATGATGATGCTGACCTTCTGGAAAGACGGGTACTTGTTGAAGACTCTGATGAGGACGTCATCTGTCACTTCGTTGCCAAGGTCACCACAGAAGATGCGGAAGTCGTCTGGCAGGAAGTGATGAACGAATGTGCACGAAAATAAAAATTTTGTCAATATATTTAACATAATTTATTTATTCATTATTTGATATATTTCGATTTTAAATAAAGTATCAAAGTGCTGAATAGAATGTATGTAGCTCTCAATGCAATGAAGAAGAGGTCACCAGGATCCCATTCGTTGAGAGACGTGTCTTCCCAGGCCGTTCCAGCAGCCATGCGCACAAACTTCTTCTTCTTGTTATCTTTGGCGCCTTTTGGTTCTTTGGAAGATGGCGGCTTGGTGGAAGGAGTGGTCGAGGGGGTGGTTGTTTTGCTGGAGGGCGTTGTTGTCTTGCTTTTTGTGGCAGATGTTGTTGTTGTTGTTTTGGAGGGTTGCTTTGTGTTGTTGTTGTTGTTGTTGGGTGTGGTGGATGCTTTCGGAGTAGCCTGTGTGTTGGAAATGAAGACACTGCTTACAATGTAATATACTTTGTTATTATATTTTTTGCAAATAAATAAACTAAATAATTCTATCTATTTCTTCAAAAAAGCGCCCTAACCTCCATCTTGGCCACCTTGACCTCCTTATTGCTGTCGTCTGCAGCTCCCTCGCCGACCCTCTTCCAACTGCTCTTCGTCTTGTCGTCACCACTGGCACTCTTGCTCGCAGTGGTGGTGGTTGCAGTGGTGGTGGGTGCAGTGGTGGTGGGAGGTTTCGATGGCAGGGTGGGTGTGGTGAGGGTGGTAGTCGTGGTGGTGGTTAGAGGGATGGGTGTGGAGATGGGGGTTGTGTTTTTGACCGGAGGAGCTGAGTAAACCACTTTGGGGGCGCTGATTGTTTTGGAGTTTTGAGAGGAAGATGAAGAAGAGGAAGAAGAAGAAGAGAGGTGGTTGTTGGAGTTGTACTGGGGTCCTGGTGAATGGAAAAACACATTAGTAAGCATATCTAAAAAGGATTTTAAACAATTTAAATTCAAATAATCTGAAAATCATCAGAGTTAATTTGAAGTGGCTAATAAATTGTCTGTTACTGGTGCCACCTACCATAAGACATGGGTGGTCTGGGTGGAGGGATGATGGCTCTGTTTCTCAGCTGGGGCGGCACAAACATGGGTGAGAAGGGGTGAGGTGGTCTCGCCATTGGAGGAACTGCACATAAAAAATTTAGATTGATTCTATTATGAAATTAATTAATTTATGGTTTTTAGTGATTTAATTGAATACAAATTAAGTTTAAAATGAAATCTATGAAATGAACTAACACATGTGACCATGATTGAATGGTGGTTGTGTGTTGAAGATGAGGTGTGGGTGTGGTCTTGGTGGAGGCTGCATGTGGTAGTTAGGTGGACCCTGGTGCTGGTAATGGGGTTGTTGGCTGCCTGGAAAAGAGTGCATTGGGTGTTGGTTGGAAGATGGAAAAGGAAATGGAGCTGGTGGAGGTTGCAGTGGCTCAGTTTGTTCAGGCACAACTACCGCTATTTCATTCTCGAACCTGTTAGGTTGGTTAGAGTGGTTTTGCACATTTGAGATTTTTATGGGGTTTGAAGTAAAAACTCACCTGCTCATTTCCTCCTCTATGGCCTTCATTCGCTGGTCACTTATAGCTTCCATTTTTGATAGAATCGTTTATAAAAATCTAATATCACTCACAGAACAAAGAATCAAAATGTTTTGTACAAGTTTCACAACTCTTCTTTATTATTCACATTCTTATATTTTGCAATTTGTTTGCTTTCAACAAACTAGAACAGTTTTAAGCTTTAAAAATAATTGAGACCAATTGTTAGCACAATAAAGACATTTAAGAAAGAACAATTTACATTGTCTTGAGAACATTGAAAATAATTTAGATTGTTTTACGTTTTCACCAAAATATTCAACCTTAAATTATCTTTTTTGGGTCTTCAAATAAAGACTTTCATTACTACTGCAAAGCTACCTTCATACATAAGCTAGCTCTCTTGGGGCCTAAGAAGGGCACCAGACACTTTTGGTCTTTCGATGAGCGAGTACCAAGGTAAAGTTCTAAAGAGGACTTGTGCGCTGACCTTCCCGTGCACAAGACCTAGTGCGACCTTGTTTTCTGTTCCAGCTGCATTCTTCATAACGGGAGAAGAATGGCTTTTTACCTTTTTACCGTCCATCCTCTTCCTCCAGTGTGCAAGAGTCTATCCATTTAGACATTGCCACCGACAATATGAAAATATATAAAGAATTGCAAAAGGGAAGACGCTCATATTGCGTACAATAGTTTTTGTAAAAATTTGAGTTTTTAAGGAAAAAGTCGACGAGGAAGCAAAAAATAGGTCGTTAAAAACAATGCGGCTGTGCATTGAGTCTGCAAAAATTAACTTATTAGCTACAGTACAGCCCCATTATACGCCATAATTCACACCACTCAATTACGTCTAATTAGCAGTCGGACCTTAGAGGAAACTAAATTATGAATTAAGAAGCATCTCCCCATCACTCCTTAAGCTAACTCTTATGTTTTTATATAATTTATAAATCTCAAAGAGTAATTAACTAGCTATCACTTATCAGTGTTTGGTTTTATTCGAATACACGGACGGTCAACTTAGTTGCAGTTTGACTTTGAGAGATGGCACACGTCAGACGCATATGCTTGGCAGAGTTCAAAGATGAAAACTCCGCAAATGTGTTCTTATACTTGTAATTAAGACATCACACTGACAAAGTGGACCTCCGTTAAGTTATATAGGTTATATATGAGTTATATGGGTTACGACGCAATAGTTCAATAATTGGTAAACTCGCAAAAGAAGATCACCTTACAAATATTACATAGTTATATTACATATGTATTAAATATTGTTTCTTTTATATTCTAGTGGTATTATTCATTTTCATCCTGTACTAACCTAGTTTCCACCAATCCCATCGTATCCATGCATGTGACCCCACCTTTCCAGACTTCAATCATTCGCCATAATATGTGGACCAGAAATTTACAAAATGTAATGATAAAATATTGCAATAATTTTAAAATTTAAAAAAATGTGTTAAAATCAAACTGTTCTTCATCCGGTTCACCTTTTTTTAAAAAGGCCTTTTTATTGGAAATATATCGTTAAAATTTAGTCGCAGTAGAAGCGATCTATATCTCTTCTAAAAATAGGCTCAGCTTATAGAGGCTAGCTGTCTAGGAATCCGCATTTCAGCCATCGAGCCTTGTAAATCGCTGAAATTCTGCTCAAAGTTTAGATTTGTCGTTCAAAGAATTCAAGTATTAGAAAATACATTTTCTACGGCTCCCAGCTGAAACAAGGTATCAGTGTTTCAAAGTGTAAATCTCAGCACTTCCTTACAGCTCCTCTACCTAACATGTGGATTGCATGCGTGAGACAAATTGCGTAACAGAATTAATTGTTGAGTATACGGGCACAAATTTGACGTAAAGTCGTGTTTAAGGTTCTACTTTTTTGTAGAATCAACTTTTAGCAGCCATTATCTGATAAGTTTCGCAACAGACGTTTTCGTCAATTTGCGGCAAGTGCTTGAGACGTGTCGGCCATAGGTATGCTATCGCAAAGCACTTCGACTTCCACTCTGCAAGCAAACCATACATCATTTGCAAGTCATTGGTGTTTAAAAGTATTAAATTATTTCAAAAACTTTAAATCATGTCATTTTCACCGCCAGACGACTAAACATACTTGAGATTGACCTTACGATGGGCGTGATAGACACAGTGGAATTAAATTTCCAGGAGTGGAGTCCTGACGACCCGGTGAATCGTTGCCTCTTCAAGCAGGACTCGCCCAAACGACCTTCAACGCCCGAGACTGACTTCAAGAACTGCAGGAACGAGGTGGAGAGCAATGGCGGCAACGGCATCGAGATCAACTGGGACAAGTACGAGGTCTCGTATGACTGCCCTCGCTGCCTCAAGAAGATCCTCAAGAAGCCGTACAACCAGGGCGCGCAGATGATGTGGGCAAACCACTTCACACCCATCTTCAACCGCGCCGCCCACCACAACAGCCAGCAGTCGGAGGATGACGAAACCCCACTGGAGCACATCAGCACATGCGCCTTCTTCTACTTCCAGTCGCCCGTCACCAAGTTCGACATTGAGTACCTGGACGCGGTGGAGGAGAGGGAGTTGATGGCGTCCTTGAAGCCCCACCTCATCGACAACTTCCACCACATGCAACCCTCCCTCTCACAGGGTTTGTCACTCTTTCACCTTTATGTTGCATATAATGTTGCATAATATGTTGCATAATGTTACGCAATAAGTCATTTGTATGACCTTCATTTTGGAATAAGTGCAATCAAGACATGCAGAGACTGCTGCCTTCTAAATAAATAATAAATAAATGTCAGTTTTGTATAGCGCCAGGCATGCAACTGAAGCGCCACTCACACGGCATAAGTCGTGAAACACAGCATCATATACACTAGGTATATGATAGCTCATGGTTGGCTGAACAGGGATTTGAACTGGCGACCTTTAAGTTGCAGGTCTAATGACTTACCATCTAAGCCAACCCGCTCGCCAAAGGGGTGCCAATGCACACAGACAATATATATACAACTTATACAACTCCCTATTTGAATGACTTAATTCAGAGAGCATTAAAATGCAATTAATTTTGTGAAGGAGTTCTGAATTGCTCATATCTTCAAGTGTTTAATGGCTGCCAAACCCATTCATGCTTTTGAATACCATTCAGAAGTTTCTATGAATGTGCTCCAACCACTCACTATTCCCAACATTTAAACTCTTTCACATTTTTAAACACTTCACTTAGATTTTTAAGTGTGAAACTTTTAAATGTTATTGAAGTGTTATTTTTTTTTGTTATTTTCAATTGTTACATAACTCAAATAAAGTAACAATACCTTTACAACAATACTTTACAAAAACCTATTCAAATATTATACAAATACCTATTCAAATATTATACAAATACCTATTCAAATATTATACAAATACCTATTCAAATATTATACAAATACCTATACATATATTATACAAATACCTATTCAAATATTGTAAAAATATTATTAAAATACCAATAAAATACACATGCAAATACTATAAAAATACCATTAAAATGCCTATACAATACCTATACAAATACTATAAAAATAACTTTAAAAATACTTATACAAATACTATAAAAATAACTTTTAGAATACTTATACAAATACTATAAAAATAACTTTAAAAATACATATACAAATACCTATATACTACCTATATAATACCTATACAATATCTATAACAATACCTATACAATACCTATACAATACCATAACAATACCATAACAATACCATAACAATACCTATACAAATACTATACAAATATCTCTCAAAATACTTATACAATACCTATACAATGCCTATAAAAATACCTATACAATACCATATCAATACCCATACAAATACCTCTAAAAATACCTATACAAATACTATAAAAATACCTATACAATACCTATAAAAATACCTATAAAAATACTATACAAATACCATAAGAATACTATACGATACATATAAAATACGTATACAAATACCTATACAAATACCATAAGAATACTATACAATACCTATGCAAATACTATACAAATAGCTATACAAATAATATACAAATACCATAAGAATACTGTAAAATACCTATACAAATAATATACAAATAATATACAAATACCATAAGAATACTTTACAATACCTATAAAATACCTATACAAATTTTATACAAATACCATAAGAATACTATAAATACCTATACAATATCTATACAAATATTATACAAATATTATACAAATACCTATACAATACCTATACAAATACCTACACAAATACCTATACAAATACCTATAAAAATATCTATAAAAATACCTATACAATACCTATACAATACCTATACAAATACTATACAATACCTATACAAATACCTATACAATACCTATACAATACCTATACAAATACTATACAATACCTATACAAATACCTATACAATACCTATACAATACCTATACAATACCTATACAATACCTATACAAATACTATACAATACCTATACAAATACCTATACAATACCTATACAATACCTATACAAATACTATACAATACCTATACAAATACCTATACAATACCTATACAATACCTATACAATACCTATACAATACCTATACAAATACTATACAATACCTATACAAATACCTATACAATACCTATACAATACCTATACAAATAGCATAAGAATACAAATGCTGAGACAAGTGGTTGTTTACAGACGTCTGAGAGCTTTGTTTTGTCTTCTTGACTTCTTTATGTGTGCTAGGGAGGCTGTGTGCTAGGGAGGCTGTGTGCTTGGGAGGCTGTGTGCTGGGGAGGCTGTGTGCTAGGGAGGCTGTGTGCTGGGGAGGCTGTGTGCTGGGGAGGCTGTGTGCTGGGGAGGCTGTGTGCTAGGGAGGCTGTGTGCTAGGGAGGCTGTGTGCTGGGGAGGCTGTGTGCTGGGGAGGCTGTGTGCTAGGGAGGCTGTGTGCTAGGGAGGCTGTGTGCTAGGGAGGCTGTGTGCTGGGGAGGCTGTGTGCTGGGGAGGCTGTGTGCTGGAGAGGCTGTGTGCTGGGGAGGCTGTGTGCTAGGGAGGCTGTGTGCTGGGGAGGCTGTGTGCTAGGGAGGCTGTGTGCTAGGGAGGCTGTGTGCTGGGGAGGCTGTGTGCGGATGCCTTGTGTGAGGATGATGGAGAGCGAGGCTTACGGTATAAATAAAAAATAGTAATAATAAGAATAATAATAAGACCAATAATAAGAATAATAATAAGAATAACAATAAGAATAACAATAAGAATAACAATAAGAATAACAATAAGAATAACAATAAGAATAACAATAAGAATAACAATAAGAATAACAATAGGAATAACAATAGGAACAATGCAGGCTGTAGCAAATATACTGCTAGTAGTAGTTCTGCTAAAGGGCTGTAGTGATGTGCAATCACACCAGCTTCAATCAAGTGTTAGAGCACTCAATTAATGAAGCTACTGATGCACACACACACACACACATACACACACACACACACACACACAAACACACAGACACTGCTGCCATAATTGAGGAAGTCCTTATAAATAGATGAATGGACCCTCTCTAAGATTTCCTAATAACAACACCCGCTCCTTTTGCCGCCAAAAACACTTTATCAACCTTTAGGGGGAGGGGGTAGTTTGTCTATTTAGGGAGGGGGGGGTAGCATATCTATTTAGGGGGGGAGGTAGCTTCACCATTTAGGGGGGGGGGGGGAGGGGGTAGTTTGTCTATTTAGGGAGGGGAGGAGGCTAGTTTATTTATTTGTTTAGGGGGGGGTAGTTATATTTTATGTGGGGGAAAGAGGATAGTTTGTATATTTTAGTTGGAAGATAGAGGTTACTGAGAGGGGTTGGAGGAGGGGATGGTAGTGGTAATGGTAGTGGTAGTGGTGTGAAGGAGCATGTCAGCAGGGTGGTGGCATGGGCGTTGAGAAAACACACATGTTGGTGTGGTTAGTGCGTGGTGGCAGATGTTAAAGGACCTGCATGATTACCATATAATATTCTGCATAATACTAGGCATAGTCATCATAACCTTAATAATGCAAGCTCCAATAATGCGAATAACGACTTCATTAACAGTTGTTTGCATAGTTGCATGCAGCAATAAGGAGGACTGCCTTGCAACAACTACAATAGTGGGCTTCACGCATGAGAGGCCACGAGGAGCAGATGTTGCCTGTGCTGACTCATGCTCTTCAGCGCTTCACTTTATCATTATTTTTTTCATAATAATATTAATTATATTTTTTACGTGGCAATATAAACAATATTTTTATTCAATAAGAATGTTAATAATATTTTTTTAAATAATATAAATAATATATTCCTTTTTTAATAATATATATAATATATATATATTTTAATAATATATATAATATATATATATTTTAATAATATAAAAAATATATTTATTTCTTAATAATATCTCTATATATATTCTTTAATAATATAAATAATATTTTTATTTCTTAATATTAGTTATCTTTTTATGCCCTGTCACATTGGCAACACACACAGTTACTAAGGGCCCAAATAGTTACTATGGCGACCAAGCATTCCGATTGGCCTCTTTTATTTATCTAGCGCCTATTCAGGTTTTCAGAATTTTAAATAAAAATTTTAGGAATTCAAATTGCCTTCTTTATCATTCTTTGCGGTCCTCAACGTGTCATCCGGTGTCACTTATGAATCATACGACGAACTGTTCGATTAGGCGCCAAATGAGGCTTTGGCAAAGGTGACCTTGTCACGTGGCAAGGTCAAACTGATGCGAGTTCAGCTTGAGACATCTTAGCATCCTGACTCACGGATCTCTTCCATTTCTACGTGTCGTTTATTTTTATTATTATTATGGTTTTTCTTGTTAATTAGGTTAATTTAAAATTCTTTAAAAAGCAACAATATACAAATTATTGGCCCACTGGCTGAGTGCACCTCTGTCATCATAATCATCATCATCATTATCATCATCACCATCATCATTATCATACTTCATCCTATTTCTGGTCACCTCAATTAAAGATGTTCACTTGGTCTGCATCCGCTTGCCCCACTTCCAATAAGATCACTGTCTTTGGTGCTTTCGATCACAATGATGATAATGATGATGATCATCATGTTAGTTTGCATCTTTCTTTGACTGTGTGTATATTTACGCATCTGCCTATTTATCAGTGTGTCTGTTTGTATATCTCTCTGTTCATGTGTATATTTGCGTGTATGTTTCTATCTGTATCTGTTTCTATCTGTGCGTGTTGCTGCTTCCCAGAAAGAGGAGACTTTCTGCATTTGAGCAGAGGGCGATGGAGGTTTTGTCTTTGGTTGCCATAAACACTGCCAGTCTCATGATGATCGCCCTTTAGAATAGTCGTTCTTGCGATGATGATGAGGATGATGAGGATGATGATGATGAGGATGGTGATGATGATGATGATGAGGATGATGATGATGAGGATGATGATGATGATGATGATGGTGATGGTGATCCAAAGATTGATTTATTCGTTTATTGAGTATGTACATTTCATCATTTGTAAAAGTTTTCTTGCTCGTATACTATCATCATCATCATCATCATCATCATCATCATCATCACCACCACAGTGAAGTCTGAAGTGAAGTCATCAAGTGGCTACAGCTCTGAGGACTCCGAAGACCACCTCGCCCCTCGTGAGTTGTTGTGGTTGTTGTTGTTGTTGACAATGCTGCTGTGTGGGGGCTGTTTGTGGAGGGAGTTGATTGTGGAGGGAGTTGATTGTGGAGGGAGTTGATTGTGGAGGGGGTTGATTGTGGAGGGGGTTGATTTAGAGGGGGTTGTTTGTGGAGGGGGTTATTTGTGGAGGGGGTTGATTTAGAGGGGGTTGATTTAGAGGGGGTTGATTTAGAGGGGGTTGATTGTGGAGGGGGTTGATTTAGAGGGGGTTGATTTAGAGGAGATGGGGTAGAGGGGGATGGTTTTGTGGGAGGAGTGCAGTGCAGAGAATGGAACGACAGGTGTTCATCATCTGCTCGTAATCCTCCATGGTGTCACATGACCGCCTCGGATGTGTCTTCAGCATATCGAGTGCATTTCTTTGTTTTTAAAATCGTCATTTTGCTATTAGTATAATTACTATTGTTTGGTATATTATTTGGTATATTATTATTTTATTATTTTTTATATTTTTATTTTTTATATTATTATTTTTTATATTTTTATTTTTTATATTTTTATTTTTTATATTATAATTTTTTATCTTTTTATTTTTTATATTATTATTTGTCATATATTTTAAAATGAAAGTTTCTTTGTCACTTCAAAGTATTAAGGAGATTTTATTTATAAACACATGCTAGTGATGATGATGATTATGATGATGATGATGATGATGATGATGATGAACCACCCTACAGAGATCACCCTAAAAGAGTATGGCATGGATTTGAGTGAAACAGGTTACTTAACCATCATCATCATTATCATCATCATCATCATCACCTTCATCTTCACTATCTCCACTATCCTATTTTTAATCCCAACCACTCCAACTACAACTGCAACCACAACCCAACCACAACCATACCAACCATCACAACAACTCCATCCTCAACCACAACAACAACACCACAACCACAACAACAAAACCACAACCACAACACCACAACAACAACACCACAACCACAACAACAACACCACAACCATTCCAACCATCACAACAACCACATCCTCAACCACAACCACAACAACAACGACAACACGACAACCCGACAGAAGAGATCGACGTGGAGAGCTTGGACAGCAACGGAGTGGTCGACCTGCTCGGCTGCATGCTCCAGAACAACAAACTCAACACTGACCCCCTCCTCCTCCACCATGATGATGATGATGCTGATGATCATGATGATGATGAAGATGATGACGATGATAATGATGCTTTCTTCCCAGATACTTATAGTACAGACGCCTTTAGTAATAGTTTTAAGAATAATAAAAATAAAAATAAAAGTAATAATAGAAATGATAATAATAATTCAAGGAATAATAACAGCAGTCTGAGGGTCAGTGCTGATAGTAGTTGCAAGCTGCAAGAAAGCGCCGCTGCAGAGCTGAGGAGGAGGGCCATCAGACACGACCTCTCCGAGATGCACAACTACTGCTCCAACAAGCTGCAACCGCCACAACAACAACACTGCAAGAAACACGTCAGTTACGATGATGATGATTACGATTATGACGATGGTAATGATGATGATGTCGACGACGACACCTTTGACGAGGGCTTCATGGACGCGAAGGAGCCGAGGCCACTCAGACGTGCAGACTTCCGCAGCAACCACAAGTACCGCAACAGCTATGCGTCGCATAAATTCACTCTGAAAAAGCCGCCATCATCATCAACACCTTCACCCTTCTCCTCTCCCTCTTCCTCCACCTCCTCCACCTCCTCCACCTCTTCATCACGTGACACACGCACTCCACCCATGCGCACCTCCAACAAGCGATCCACGCGTGACCGCTCCCCCTCGCCCTCCTACCACCCGAACCACTCCTACCGCCACAAGCGCCTGTCGTCGGCCACTTCGCGGCACAGGAAGCTGGAGGACACCTCGAAGCGGGCGCAGCACAACGTCCTCGAGCGCCAACGCAGGAACACGCTCAAGGACCTCTTCTACACCCTCAAGAACCAGATCCCCTGCATGGCCAACTTCCCCCACCATCCCTCCTCCTCTTCCTCCTCCTCCTCTTCTTCCTTTTCATCCTCTTCCTCTTTCAAGTTCACCAAGGTCAACACGTTAGTGAACGCAGTGGCCTTCATCAACAAACTGCACTCTGACGCGGACGCCATCGAGCAGCGACTGCAGCAGCTGCGACAACAACACGCCAGCCTCCTGCGACGACTCGCCTCCTGAACTCTCCTACTTGTCACTTCTCTATTGTCTTCATTCTTGTTGTTGTTGTCATCATTCTTGTTCTTATTGTTGTTGTTGTTGTTCTTATTGTTGTTTTTGTTGTTGTTGTTTTATTATTTTTTGGTAGCCGCCACTTTGAGAGTATTAAGTTGTTGTTGTTGTTGACTTCATTTGGTAAATCACTGCTTTCATAACTACTATCATCAGCACCATCTCTCTCTTTGGGTATATAGCATGATGATGATGATGATGGTAAAGATTATGCCATAGCGCAAAGTTGTAGCTTTTTAAAGTTTCTACTGTGGCAAGCACCTTCTAATCCTTTTGACCACGTATTTACCGATGTCCTTTGTAACATTTAATCCTTCAATTTATTCTCTTTGTACATCCCTGAATCAAGTTAAGTTTACTTTCAATCACTTCTTCTGCTCAGTATCTTTTCATCTCCCGCTTGTGTCGTGTGCTTTCAAAGTTCTATTTTGGGAGATGTGTACTTTTTGTGGATAGTCGCACAAGCACACGAGAAAATGTTTCCTTTGCTATTTTTTGTAAATCTCCTAGGCGGAAATATATCAAGATGACCTTCCTTCCTCTCCACTAGGCTGCATTCTCTGCCTTTATTCATTCCTGCTAAGGCACCTCCCCTTCCTTCACTCCTCCCCTTCCTCCCCTTCCTTCACTCCTCCCCTTCCTCCCCTTCCTTCACTCCTCCCCTTCCTTCACTCCTCCCCTTCCTTCACTCCTCCACTCCTCCCCTTCCTCCACTCCTCCCCTTCCTCCCCTTCCTTCACTCCTCCCCTTCCTTCACTCCTCCCCTTCCTTCACTCCTCCACTCCTCCCCTTCCTCCCCTTCCTTCACTCCTCCCCTTCCTTCACTCCTCCCCTTCCTTCACTCCTCCACTCCTCCCCTTCCTTCACTTCTCCCCTTCCTTCACTCCTCCACTCCTCCCCTTCCTTCACTCCTCCCCTTCCTTCACTCCTCCCCTTCCTTCACTCCTCCACTCCTCCCCTTCCTCCCCTTCCTTCACTCCTCCCCTTCCTTCACTCCTCTCTCCTCCCCTTCCTTCACTCCTTCCCTTCAGTCGCTCACCACACGACCACCGCTTCTAGTTAGCTTCTTCACCACACACCCTCGCTTCAGGAACTTCTCAACAAATCATCATCATCACCACCACCATCATCATCATCATCACCACCACCATCATCATCATCATCACCATCATCATCATCATCATCATCATCATCAAGCTTTCAATTTATTCCACTTCATGATGCATCTCATTAATCACCCAATTATGCAAATCTTATCTTCTTCTTCTCTGGCGCTCAGCAGCACCCTCGCAGACGTCAGCACAGTGCCTTCGACAACTTCTCTTCTCGCTGCAGCTATTCAACAATTTGTATCTATTAATAATTCTTCAAATTTATGAGTGAGTGATGATGATGTTGATGATGGTGATGATGATGATGTGAGGGTGATATAATGCGACAACTATGTTCAGTGGTTTGTGGCAGCTGGTCAAGTTGTGTCGTTTGCAATCAGTCGAGTGGCGCTCTTTCTAATAGCAGAGAATTTGAGATTGATAATGATGATGATGATGATGATGGTGATGATGATTATTACGCACCAGCATTAACTTCCTTATCTTTTATTTTCACTCATTTTAATGTTTGACTTGTTTTCACCCTGAAGTTCACATTTCACTAACAACATTTTCTCTTCACCATCTCACCCATCTTGGAGATGCAGCGCTACACCAGGTTGAGTAACATTTCAAATATCCACTTTGCCACTCCAACTCCAAAGGCACTCCCACCATTGCCCTGAACTCTTCAGCCTTTCTGCGGTGTTCTCTATTTCACTGATTATGCAAATCAATTATTTCTCTTCTTTCGTTCGGTTTATTTTTATTTGGTTTATTAAAAAAATATTTACCGACATGACCGCGTTTTCCTTCCTTTGATGTTGTTGGCTTTTGCTTTACGGTGTGACCTAATTACAACAACATCAATTTATACAACCTCAATAACTCATATTAATTGGAATGTGTTTCTTCAATTGTAATTAATTATGAAGATGATCACTGCAATTAGCAATTAATTTGGTACTTTACGCCATCTTCATTCTCTTTTATAATCAATTTTAACATCATCATCATCATCATCACCAGCATCATCATCACCGATGTACATAAAGAAACTTTTTGATTTAGTATCTTTGCTTCTTCCGATCCAAGCTTGCAGCCGCCATTTGCAGGTGTCTGCCACTCCGAATTCAAAATGGCGCCTTTTCCAGATTTAAAACTTACTCGCAAGTCTTTTCAAGGGAGATTGCAGCTTCTAAACGATTGTAGCATCAGTCTCTGCTCCTGCTAATAGTCGTAGAGTAGGCGTACAACTACTACTATCATGAGACCCACATCAAGACCAAATCTTATAGCGCACAAATTTATTCTCTCAGAAGCACTCTGCCTATACTAGCACAATACATGCACGCATACAATCGAGTACACATTCTCGAGTGTACACGATGTCAAAGTGTACAGTACTTTCAGGTATTATGACAACTAGGTAGTATATCTTAGAGACGCTAGTGAGCTTGCACTGAAGGTTTTGATGATGATATCTTCATGAAGGGATGCAGTTACTCTTGTCTCGTTCGCTCTTCCATCTTTAACTTCTGTATTTCAATTGTAATCACACCCAAGTTCGTTTGTGTGTTGAGGTGCTTATGTTTGTGTGTGTGTGTGTGCGCTTATGTTTGTGTGTGTATGTGCTTATGTTTGTGTGTGTGTGCTTATGTTTGTGTGTGTGTGTTTATGTTTGTGTGTGTGTGTGCGCTTATGTTTGTGTGTGTGTGTGTGCTTATGTTTGATGTGTGTGTGTGTTTGATTTACTTTTCTCTATAGAACGTTACCTTTCTCTAGTGTGTCTTTATTACGAGAACACTCATTATGTTCAATTAACGTTGCCATGCTCATTAACCCAATTATCCCTACGGGGTCACCTGATTAACCCATTTATCCCCACAAGATCATCTCATTAACCCAATTATCACCCATTAATGCCTTGCTGAGGCGCGTAATTAGCAGACGACTGGGTCTAATTGGCGGTGAAACAACCTGTTCTGCTCATCAACTTTGCGACGCTAGTAGTATCTAGGCAGGCTTCTGCTATTTTGTCGTTCAAGCTCTCATCATCATCATCATCATCATCATCATGAATATTACCACCATCATCATCATTATCATCATGAACATTACCACCATCATCATCATCATGAACATTACCACCATCATCATCATCATGAACATTACCATCATCATCATCATCATGAACATTACCACCATCATCATCATCATCATCATGAACATTACCATCATCATCATCATCATCATCATCATGAACATTACCATCATCATCATCATCATCATGAACATTACCATCATCATCATCATCATCATGAACATTACCATCATCATCATCATCAGCCTCATCATCATTTGCGAAATTAGACACACCAAGCACACGTGACTTGTATCGAGCGTGTGAGAGGACACGAAAGGCATTTTGTTGCGTGCGTACTTTCCCGCTTCCCGCCATTTCTGCATGCGAGGTGTGTGTTCTTTGTTGAGTGCGCAGGCCCTGGGCAGGCCTTGTTCCCATGCGTCCTTGGTGGCGACTGTGGCCTGCATGATGTGGCCTGCATGGTGTGGCCTGGTCTTTGTGGCCTGCGTGGTGTGGCCTGGTCTTTGTGGCCTGCATGGTGTGGCTTTGGTTTGGTCAGGTCGACTTTAGCATCTCTTTGGTCTTTTCGTTAAGGATTTCCTTCAATTGTTGAATATAAATAAATAAAGTTTGGTGATTATTGTAGGAAATGTTGTAAATAAACGTATCGATGAATTCTTCGTTTTTTATGCGTGTGAATGTGTGTGCATATGTTTGTGTGTGCATGTGTGTGTGTGCATATGTTTGCGTGTGCATGTGTGTGTGTGTGTGCATATGTTTGTGTGTGCATATGTGTGTGTTTGTGTGTGTGGAAAATTTAAGACAGCTCAAAGACATTGGACTTAAGCTGTGAAAAGATCTGAAGGAAGTCAAGATTGATGTTGATGATGAAGTTGATCATTATGATGTTGCTGATGATTATGATGATGATGATGATGATGTTGCTGATTATGATGATGATGATGATGATGTTGCTGATTATGATGATGATGATGATGATGTATGCAAACTCAGTTTAAACGGCTGCTCAATACGAAAAAGAGAGGTGCAGACGATTCGTTTGGGAGTGAGGTGGTGCTTGATGGTGGTGGATCTATAATTTATGTTGTGAATGAGTATTAAGATGATGATGATGATAAAGGAAGTTGTGGTGATGATGATGATGAATTGAATGGCCTTCAATAGGACTACAAAGCTTGAGTCGCAATCGAGCACGCTACAGTGCACCGAAACAATGTTCAAGCCACTGCTTCTAATAATAATAAGAATAATGCCAATAAATAAGAACACTACTTATAATAATAATAAGAAGAAGAATAATGAAAAGAACTCAGATAAAGGTGATAGAAGTTTCTAGAACATGAAGGGTTTGTATAGAAATAACGATTTGGTCAACAAATAGAGAAGCAGACGTGAACAATAATTCAGAAACGAACAAATAAATAAAGCAACAAGTGCGAACTGACGGGTAAAACATAGAGCGTTCGTGGTGGTTCGAAGCAACAAGAATTTTATCGAACAATTTAAAAGCGCTCACTCCAACAATTTAATGGTTGGCAAGCGAAGTGCATCAGTTGCACAATTGAGAGTATCAACATCTGAAAGGACGTGAGACACACGCACACACACAAACACACGCACATACATACACACACCCACACACACAAACACACGCACATACATACAAACACACACACGCACACAGGCACACACACAAACACACACACAAACACACGCACATACATACACACACCCACACACACAAACACACGCACATACATACACGCACACACGCACACAAACACACACACACGCACACGCACACACAGGCACACACACACACACACAGGCACAAATTGAAATTCGAAAGAAGTCGACATTAATTTCATGATGACATTTCCAGCATTTAGAAGCCTCTATACGGGGGAGGTGGCACGCCAGTGGAGTGGCAGAGGCAAGGAACTAGACGTAGAAACAAATAGAGAGGAATACAAAGAGTGAGACATACAAAGATTCTATAACGGAGTTTCTTTTGCAGCGAGATGATCATCATCATCATCAGCATAAGAGTTGCTGATGCTGTTGCATTGGTTATTGGTGCTGATGCCTTTGATGCTCAGATTGCTTTTCTTATTTTTATTATTAAAATTATTATTATTATTAACGCTATTATTATTATTAAAGTTGTTATTATTATTAACGCTATTATTGCTGTTGTTCTTCAGATTGGAAGGGGAGTCGACAGTGAGTGGGGAGGATGCAGAAGAGAAGCAAGGGTTGATCAGGTGCTCCCTGGAGAGTTGGTTGCCATAGTGGTTGCTAAGGTGGTTGCTAGGGTGGTTGCTAGGGTGGTTGCTAGGATAGTTGCTATGGTGGTTGGCAGGATGGTTGGCAAGGTTGATGAGAGCCTGGTTGCTAGGGAACATGGTGGGATGTTGTTTCTGCCACAGCATTCCAATGTCGAGGTCATCTTGGTAGTCAAGGTTACAGTTGAAGGCATGTTGTTGTTGTTGTGACGTGTGATCGGATGATGTGTTGGTGCAACTCTTGACGTCACTAATGGGGGAGGTGAGCAGTTGGTAGGTGTTGTTGTTGTTGTTGTAATTGTTGTTGTTGTTGTAATAATTGTTGTTGTTGTGGGGAGAGGCAGAAGACATTGAGAGTCTGTACCTTGCTTCATTACGACGTCTCACCAGTGATGATGATGATGATGATGACGTTGAGAGGGGCAGCTGTGGTGGTTGTGGTGGTAGTGGTGGCTGACCTCTGATTGGGGAGAGAAGGGAGTTGATGAGGGAGGAGGAGGTGGTGGTGGGAGGGGGAGGTGGAGGGATGTGGAAGAAGGGAACTGAGTAATCAATCGACTTGCTGTGAAGTTTGCGAAAGCTGTGTTGTTGTTGAGGAAGTTGTTTTTGTTGTGGTAAATGTTGTTGTTGTTGTTGTTGTTGAAAAAACGTCGATAGGCGTCCTAGAGCACTGTCGCAGCCACTGCTGCTGCCGCTGCTCTGGTAGCTGGAGGCACACCTGGTGCCCATGCGAGGAGACCGTTCAGTCCTCAGTGGCGTCACGTGAGCCTTGGAACACTCCACGTGGCTGCTGTAGAGGCTGTTGTGGTCGTTGTTGTGGTGGCTGTTGTGGTTGTTGTTGTGGTGGCTGTTGTTGTTGTTGTTGTGGCTGTGGTTGTTGTTGTTGTGGCTGTGTTTGTGTGGCTGGATGCGGTCAGCAGAGGAGGAAGCGAACCCCGAAGATGACGTAGTGAGGGACTTCTTGACGACGACACTGTATATGACGTCATCCTGCACGTGACGTCTGTTCACTCTGCCCTCACTGCTGCTCTGCGCCCTGCTCCCTCCACCACCCCACTTGGTAGCACCACCACCACCCCCCTTGGTAGCACCACCACCACCCACCTTAGTAGCAACACCACCACCCACCTTGGTAACACCACCACCACCCACCTTGGTAGCACCACCACCACCCACCTTAGTAGCACCACCACCACCTTTCATGCCACAAACACCTCCACCTTCTTCATCGCCTCCACTACCAGCATCTGCCACAGCAGAAGTAGCAGAAGTAGTAGAGGTAGTAGTAGTAGTAGTAGTAGTAGTAGTAGTAGAGGTAGAAGTCTTCAACTTGGCGACAGTGGACTGGCGCAGCAGCTTGAGCACTTGTGGCTGGTTGTGTTTCGATGCGATGCGGTAGGCGTTCCTTCCTTGCAGGTCACACACGTCGACGTCTGCACGCCACTGCAGCAGCAACGCCACCACCTCGACCCTCCCCTCCCTGGCAGCCAGCCACAGCGGAGTCTGCCCCTTCACGTCTCTCCTGTCGACGCACGCACCCAGCTGCAAGAAGAGACGACACAACTCGACGTTGCCTCTGGCAGCAGCCATGTGCAGGGCAGTCTTGCCTTGCCAGTCCACACTCTCCAGCTTCAACTCCTTGCGACGCACCAGCAGACGAATCATGTGGTTGTTGTGTTGCAGGGTGGCCAGGTGCAGGGCGGTGCGTCCTTCAAGGTCCTGCACGTTGACGTCGAGACCCCTCTCCACCAGGAAAGAGACCCTCTCTATCCACTCCCTCTTCATCTCCTCCTCGTACTCGCTTTTGCTGTTGCCGTTGTTGTTGTTGCTGTTGTTGTTGCTGTTGTTGCCGTTGTTGTTGTTGCTGTTGTTGTTGCAGACGAGTGGCGACAGGGCGTGCAACATCGAACGACCGTCGGAGTCTACGCAGTCGATGTTCGCCCCCCTGATGATGATGATGATGATGATGATGATGATGATGATGATGATGTGGATGATGATGATGATGATGATGATGTGGATGATGATGATAAATTTTTTTTTGGTCTATACTATTCACAGCCTGACAGACGCATGCCATGTTACAATGGTTCTGAGAACCATGGTTCTTATGCGCCAAGGCGCCACTCCACACGACGTACACATCTCTCAATGCATACGTCGCAAACACCGCATCATATACACTAGGTATATGATAGTTTACGGTTGCTTCCAAGGATTCGAACTGGCAACCTTTAAGTTGCAAGTCCGACGTCTACCAACTAAGCCATCCCCGCTCCCCATAATGATGATAATAATAATAATAACAACATCATCATGATAACATAGCACAAAACCTGGACAAGAGGAGGCTGGCGACCTGGATGTGGCCTGCCTGCACTGCACACCTCAAGGCTGTCCTGCCGTCGTGTCCACGACTCTCTAGGGGGGTGCCTGTGGTCGTCATGGTGATGATTTTTGTGAATTAAGATTCTAGGATAACAATACCAACCTATTTCCACCCCTCTCCATCTACCACTCCCACGCCCCCACCCACGCCAGCACCCACGCCAGCACCCACGCCAGCACGCACCCCTATCCAAGAGAACAGCGACACTGGACAACTTGCCCCTCATCGCAGCCATCAGCATCGCCACTCTGCCGTCGTTGTCCGTCTCCAACAACCTCGCCCCCGCCTCCAACAACACCTCCACTATCTATTCGTGTTAGTATTTTACAATTAAAATTATTGTTTTTTTCTTAATATTATAACTAAGAATTCTTATTTATATAACTATCATTATCCTCATTACTTTAATAAATATTTGCCACATTCAATTTGAAGGCGTCAAACCTCCTTGTGGCCGTGGTAGGCTGCAATGTGCAGTGGCGTCCACCCTGCATTGTCCCTGTGAGTCTCATCCAAGCCCCTGTTCAACAACAACTTCACTGTCTCCACGTTGCCTGTGTCCATGGATGGATGGATGAATGGATGGATGGATAGATGGATGGATGAATAAATGGAGGATGGATGGATTGATGGATGGATGGATGAATGGATGGATGGATGGATGGATGGATGGATGGATGGATGGATGTATGAATGGATGGATGGATGGATGAATGGATGGATGGATGGATGAATGGATGGATGGATGAATGGATGGATGGATGGATGGATGGATGGATGGATGGATGGATGGATGGATGGATGGATAGATGGATGAATGGATTGATGGAAGGATGGATGGAGGAATGGATGAACCTTGTTGGGCGGCCTCTCCCAGCACAGTTCTTCCCTCCCTGTCGATCATGTCAACAGCTGCCCCCCAGAAGAGGAGAAGTGACACTGTAGAGTGGTGGCCCATCTGCACTGCCGCCTGATGATGATGATTGTGTTGGTGGTGATTATGATTTTGGTCAAGATGGTGATTATGTTTGTGCTGGTGGTATTAGGAAGCTGGAGGTAATGATGAGTACGCCACCAAACTACCCACTCACCCACCCATCCACCCACTACCCACCCACCTGCAGGGCACTCCCACCCACCCACCCACCCACCTGCAGGGCACTCCTGCCCACGGCATCTTGGTGGTCGACATCAGCATCCGCCTCCAACAACACCTCACACAGCTGCCTGCTGCCCTCGAACGCTGCCACCAGCAAGGGCGTCATGCCTTCGCGGTCCTTGTGGTCTGCCTGGGCGCCACTCTCCAGCAGGAGGTTCACCACCTGTGGTAGTGGTTGTCGTGGTGGTGGTGATGATGATATTTATGCTTTATTATTGTTGTTACCATCTTCTCCAAACCAAACCCCCCCCCATTTACACCCAACCAAACGACCACAGGACACCACCACAGGACACCACTACAGGGCACCACCACAAGACACCCCCACAGGACACCACCACAGGACACCCCCACAAGACACCACCACAGAACACCCCCACAGGACACCCCCACAGGACACCACCACAGGACACCCCCACAAGACACCCCCACAGGACACCACCACAGGACACCCCCACAAGACACCACCACAGAACACCCCCACAGGACACCCCCACAGGACACCCCCACAGGACACCAGCACAGGACACCACCACAGGACACCACCACAAGACACCACCACAGGACACCACCACAGGACACCACCACAGGACACCACCACAGGACACCACCACAGGACACCAACACAAGACACCCCCACAGGACACCACCACAGGACACCACCACAGGACACCACCACAGGACACCACCACAGGACACCACCACAAGACACCACCACAGGACACCACCACAGGACACCACCACAGGACACCACCACAGGACACCACCACAGGACACCACCACAGGACACCACCACAGGACACCCCCACAGGACACCACCACAGGACACCACCACAGGACACCACCACAGGACACCACCACAGGACACCACCACAGGACACCACCACAGGACACCACCACAGGACACCACCACAGGACACCACCACAGGACACCACCACAGGACACCACCACAAGACACCACCACAGGACACCCCCACAGGACACCCCCACAGGACACCACCACAGGACACCACCACAGGACACCACCACAGGACACCACCACAGGACACACCTTGACGTGTTGCTCAGTGAGGGGCGAGCACATGGAGGCGACAGAGAGCGCGGTGCGTCCGTCGATGTCCTGGTGGTCGACACACACGCCCTGCCGCAACAAGCGCTCCACCACGCCGCTGTGGCCCATGTACGCTGCTGCTATCAGTGCCGTGCGTCCTTCATTGTCTGCCTGCGTGTGTGCTTGATCATCATCATCACCATCATCATCATCATCATCATCACCACCATCATCATCATCATCACCATCATCATCATCATCACCATCATCATCACCATAATCATCATCATCATCATCACCACCATCATCATCATCATCATCATCATCACCACCACCACTAGCACCACCTTATCGACAGCAGCTCCACTGCGCAGGAGCAACTCGACGACGGCCTCATGACCGCCCCACGAGGCAGCCCTCAACGCTGTCCTGCCGTCGCGGTCCGTCTGGTCGACACTCACTCCGCTCCCAAGCAACAACTCCACCATCTCCCTGCTGCCCACCCATGCAGCTGATCTCAACAGCGTCCACCCATCCTTGTCTGCCTGGTTGATGTCGACCGGGTGTCTTGATAGTAGTTCCCGTGCAAGCTTGATGTTCTTTGTTTTTACTGCGTCTGCTAGTGCTGTGTTGGGTGTTGATGATGATGCGGGAGGGGGTGTTGTTGTGGTGGTGGGTGGTTTGGTGGTGGTGGGAAAAGTTGGTGTGGGTGTAGTGGGTGGTTTGGTGATGGTTGTAGTGGTGGGTGTTGTGCTTGATTGATTGCTTGTTGTTGATTTGTGTTGTGAGGTGGAACGTTCTATGATGGTGACCCCATCTTCAAGTTTGTTGTTGCTGTTGGAATTGTTGTCAAATACTTCTTTTTCCCCATCGCTATAGCAGTAGTAGTTGTTGTTGTTGTTGTTGTTGTGGACTAGAGAGTTGTTGCTGGTTTCAGTGTCGAAGTCAATGGAGGCTCTGGGAGCGTTCAGAACGATGTTGTTGTTCAACATATCGAGTCTCTCCTTGCTACATTCCCTCTCTCCACCCTCCTCCCTCTCTCTCCCATCTCCCTGCCTATTTCTTCCACCCCCCTCCCTCACCCTCCCACCCCCTTCCCTCTCTCTTCCATTCCCCTCCCTCACCCTCCCACCCCCTTCCTTCTCTCTTCCACCCCCCTCCTTTTCTCTTCCTTCTACCACTCCACCCTGCCTATGAATGCTTGCCTGCTTATCAAACTCTTGTCTCATCAATTCACTTTTGAATGAAGCGCCACACAAGAGGAGCAGTTCATTTCCTTCGAAGTCGTCTGCTAGGCCGTCCTCAAAGCACTTCTCGAGGGGCAGGTTGCAGTTCAACAACCACACCCCCAAGTCTGCCTTGGTGAGTCCTCTGAAGTACTGGCTGTGCAGGGATCGGCAAGCGTGGAAGGCGAGTTCATTAATTTGGAGGGGTGTCAGTGTGTGCATTTGTGATGAAAGGTAGAGGAAGGTGAGTGCATGGCCCTCAGAGAGGTCGCAGATGAAGCGGTTCGTGCAGTGCTTCACGTCGAGCAACCACTCGGCGAAGCTGTGGTGGAAGAAGTTCTTGCCTCCATCTGTCTCCTCCACCAGCAGAGGCGCCATCTTGAGCATGTGAGCGAGGTAGTCGTCTTCCGAGCGAGCGAGCAGACACTCAAAGATCTCGAGTTCAGAGAGGGGCAGTCGCGAGGCAAGCATGAGATTGATGATGGGTTTGATGGCCTGGAAGTCCTCAGGAGTGAAGAGGTTTTGGCACAGCCACATGTAGAGACCATTCAACGTGCCCGGGATGCCCTTGATCTCATCCACACTCACCATGCCGTCCACCACACTGTCCATCACCCTCTCCAGGTACAGCAGACACCCATTGCACTTGATGTGCAGTTGCTTGAAGGTTTCTGAGGCCTCGGAGACGAGGTCACTCCTCCCTCCCTCCTCAAGACGCTTCTCGACGTACGTCTGCATGTCGTCCAGCACGTGCGTCTTTTTCAAGTCATCGAGGGAGACCTTCTTGAAGCCAGTGAAGAGGTGCGTGATCATGCGGTTTTGTCGCCTTGCCGACGCCACGAGCAACAACCACGGAGGGAATCTGTGGTGGAACTCACCCAGCAGATCAGCTATCCCTGTTGAGGAAGACTCCCCTTGTGAATGGTGGAGTTGTACTTCGTCTATCGAGTCGACCAGGATGAAGAGGTTCTTTGGGGGTGGTGGCTCCACCTGGTGCAGGGAATCTAAAAGGATTGAAAAGGCCTTCCTCGCGTCATGCTCTTGCTGGATTGTGTGCAACAAGGGATCTGATTCCTCCTCAGAGAAAAGTCGTCTGATATTCACACTTGAACAGTTCAGGATTTTTGAGGCCAGAGAATTAACAAATCTTTTAACTGAGAGTGTTTCGTGGTCACTGGCTTGGCAGAAGTGGTAGGCAAGCAAGCGTTTGTGAAGGAATTGGTTTTTGTTGTTCTTTATTGTCGGCCATATTATCTCACTGCACAATGCAGTCTTTCCCGATCCCGGTCCTCCGACGACCAGAACTCCGCATGTCTTCGCCGAAACTCTGTTCTCCAGGCAGTGCATCAGCTTGCCAAACACCCAATCACGGCAATAGAAAGTCCTGTTCTTAGGCATGTTACTTGACATCTTTTTGCTAATATTTTTGAAAAATTATTATTTCTGGTTTAAGTATCTACAAAGCTGGTATAAATTATAGCAACAAACCACCCGTTCTTTAGGGTGTTATTATTTTAAAATGGAAAACTAATTTATTTGATGCAATTATATTTAATAATTAATTTTAAATCATTTCATTGAAAAAAGTTTTAAAATATTTTTTTTACTTCTTAAATATAATCATAATATTTTTTATTATATACATTTCTGAAATATTTTCTAAAAAATAAATATATGCAAATTCAAAATTTAAAGAATAAATTAGATAAAATTTTTAAAGCTCAAGCATCGTTACTGTCTTCCACTCAAAGTCAAAGTATTATTGCCGTGTTTTGCAATGGTTTTGGTTAGTGTTTTGGCATTTCTCATAAAGCTATTAGTGTTCATTATTTATACTATTACTCTAAAGGGTTTTAAAAATACTTTTTGATCTAACCTTGTGCATAAGAGAGATAGTGCTCAAAAATACTTTTATATTCATTCAAAATCATAAAAATATATTGCAAAATATTTAAATATTTATCTATTTATAAAAAATTAAATCATGTTCAAAAAGATTATTTATACTTTTTTTTAAATTATTTCCAAGATTATGGCACAACACTTTTATTAAGGCGTCCAATTGATAGCTGCTTGCTCATAGCTCATTGCCGGTTCATTGTGGCAGCCTTTTTCCTTTCAGAAACGTCTTTTTGTCCCGCTTGTGTCGTTCTCAAGAGGTTTCGCTAAAATGGTCAACCCAAAATGCTTCTTTGATATCGAAATTGGAGGAGCCCCAAGCGGCCGCATTACAATGGAGGTACTCACTTTGTCAGCCATTTTTGAATTAATTATATAATTCACGTTTTTTATTTACTTTTTTTAAAATTAAATTTTTTACTTATACAGCTTTTTGCCGATGTTGTTCCAAAGACTGCTGGTAAAAATGTTCATCTACTTATTCATTTCGATATTTTAGTTTTAAACACGTTTACTTTTTAAGAATAAAAAAATTCTGAATTTAATTTTCAATAACTTTTTATTCAACAATTATTTATTATATATTTTTAACATCACGTGCATTTTCTCAGAGAACTTCAGGGCGTTGTGCACGCACGAGAAGGGCTTCGGGTACAAGGGCTCACACTTCCACAGGGTGATCCAGGACTTCATGCTGCAGGGAGGCGACTTCACGAAGGGAGACGGCACGGGCGGCAAGAGCATTTACGGAAACAAGTTCGAAGACGAGAACTTCAAGCTGACGCACACTGGTCTCGGCTGTCTGTCGATGGCGAACGCTGGCAAGAATACTAATGGATCCCAGTTCTTCATCTGCACCGTCAAGACTCCATGGTTTGTGAAGTCAGAACATTAAAAATATATAGCGCACATTTATTAATAATTTTATCGAATTTTTAGCTTATAAAATTTTTATAAACCAGCATTATTTTTCAAAAGGTTGGACGGGAAGCACGTGGTATTCGGAAAGGTGGTGGAGAACCTGGAGTTGGTGAAGAAGATTGAGGGCTATGGCAGCTCCTCCGGGAAGACGTCTGCCAAGATCGTCATCTCTGACTGTGGCCAGCTCTGAACCATCATTAGCGTCCTGTGCTGTGTGAATGCTGTAATGGGGAGTTGAGGTGTTGATGAGTGAATAAATGTATGTTTGTGAAGGTGGCTGTGCTGGCTGTATGTTGCTTGGAGGCTTGCTAAAGTAATAAATGTTTAAACCACCTCGTTTTTTTCTCTTTCATCAAAGCGATTTTGCAGATCTGCTAATTCGTGGGGATGTGCTTTTGGCAATCACGAATACTTTGAAGTGCAAGTTTCACCCCATAGCTCAATTTATACCTCAATTAAACTAAATCAAATATGTCGTAAATTATACATTTCTCAGCAACTAACGAGGAATAGATAATTGCTAATCAGAAGACAATTAGATAATTGTGTTTTGTGCAGGATGTAGTTTTCAGAATTGATGGCTCTGTGAAGCAGTTCTTGTAGGCGCCTCACTGAATGCTTTTATCATAAGTTTGAAATCAAGATGGAATTGCTGGCAAGGTCTGTTGAAGAGTAGTTTTAACTCAGTTTTTATCTCAAATGATCACTCAGACGACCTTCCAACTCCACAAATAAATCTAAACTTTTCAAATCCTCATTAAGCGAAACTCTGATGCTGTCACTTGTGGGCGTGAAGGTGATGGCCTATGACATGGTGACGTCATCATGGCGCTACTTGACCTCTGAGCCTTGCAAGGTCACCTTGGTGAACTCCTGCATGGCCTTCGTCAGAGTGGTGGTGCAAGATGCCGCTGCCAAGGTCCTCACTGCTTGTTCAGTGCCTTCAAACTTACATCTAACATCGTTTTAGAGCTGGCGTGCTGTGTTTTCACCATCATCATCATCACCACCTTCCCTTTCCAGGTGCTGGTCAACTCCACTCTGAACAGGGCTTCCAGCTTCCAACGACCCTCCTCTCTGTTCTTCCAGTGGAGGGACTCGTGCAGCAGTGAAGTCTTCGGCATTTCCTTCTCCAGCGACAAGGAAGCCTCCGTCTTCATCGAGACTCTCACCAAGACGATTTCTCAAGCGCCTGTCAGCGGCACTTATGCCCCTCTCGCCGCTGAATCCGCCGCTGCTGCTGCCTCCAAAGATGCTTGTGGCAATGCAGCACTACAACAACCACAACAGCAGCGGCAATCAAACGTACAACAACAACAACAAATACAACCACAGCAACAACAACAACAATCAAACATACAAAAGCTGGTGCAGCAACACCAAGCCTTTTCCAACACTGCCCCACAGACTCCAGCACTGCGAGCCTCCAAGACGAACTCTCCACTGCCTTCGAAGCGGGAAACCTCTTCGAAGGCTGCTCCATCCACAAAGCTTGCTGACGTCACATCACCTGACGACCATCTCCTCTCCAGCCTCGCAACCTCGGACTCCTTCAACTCGCTCAAAAAGTCCTTCTCGCTGCAGAAGAACGCAACTCTGGACGAGGGGAAGACCCCTAAAGAGAGGGTGTCCTTTCCCCCTGCACCTCCCTCCAAACTCAACAAACCAAGACTGCAACTACAACAACAACAACAGCAACCACAACAGCAGCAACCACAATATTCTTCACCACAGCCACCAAAACTGCCAAAAAAGCACACGTCTCTGCAAGAGAACACAGAAGGCAGCACTTGCGCCTCTCCCAGACCTCTCTTCAAACAACCTTCTCTACCCTCTCAAGACCCCCCATCCCTCCTTCACCCTCCTCCACAACCACTAACCCAACTAGTACCACCCCCACCACCAATACCCATACAATCACCTCCACCAATGCCACTCCCACTATCAGCCCCTCCTCCTCCCCCTCCACCACCTCCACCCACTCCTTCCACCACTCCACAAACAAAAGCAGCCACCAGGAAACAATCCAACGACCTGCAAAGCTCTCTGAACAACGTGAAATTGAAAAAGAAAAGTGATGATGATGATGACGATAGAATCAGTACTGGTAGTACTAGTATTTCTAGTACTGGTTCGGTTGATTTGATGTCTGAAATGGCACAAATGATGCTGAAGAGAAAGAAGAAGATACAAAATCAAGAAGAGGAGACAGTGAGTTTGTGAATGAATTATTTAACATTTTATGTGTGAGTTTTTCTATTTCTAAATGTCCCAAATGCAAGATGGCCATCTCTGAAACGTTTAAAGACGACGTGGGATCAGTTAGGACTTTTCGCAGCGCCCAACAATTAAGTTATTAAGCAGCCTCACACAGCACGTCCTCGTTTCAGAACTGCTTGCTGATTGGCAGAGAGGAATTAATATGCAGTAAATCATTTTCATTGTGTATTAAAATCCAATACCTCCAAATGCCAGTAGGGGTAGCAAAGAATGTTCAGCATGCCATAGACTTTACAGCACGCCATAGACTTTACAGCACGCCATAGACTTTATAGCGTAGCATAGAATGTACTAACTACGGCATTTTTTAATGAATTCTGTAAAAGTTGAGCGCTTTTTCCTTCTCTCAGGATTCTGCGCAAGCAACCACTCCAAGAGGCGTCAACCCGCCTGGAAGTGCCACAAGTTTGAGCAGTTTGCCGCAGAATAACAATAGAAATAATAATAATAGAAATAATAACGGCTATAATAATAAGGTTAAAAATGGACCAAGTCCTAAAATAAGTATAAATAATGCCAATCTAGCTAAGAATTCTTTCAGTATCGGCAGCCATAACAACAATGATAATAATACTAATATTTACAACAACAACAATAACAATATTAACAACAAAAACAATAACAATGATAATAGTAAACTTCAAAATGGAATTACGGAAAACGCATTGAAGAGGAGCGATTCAAAACACAAGTTGGTGATGATAATGATTGGATGAAGATCACAGAGATCATAACAATAATAATTATTTTGTTTAAAATCAAAATAATCATAATCACAAACTTTAGGCTCAAAATAATTACGGGAATACCTATTTGAAAAAACAAAACAATGCCTTATAAAATGTCGTAGTTTGACCTTGGAGTGCCAGCACCACCCAGCTTGGGTGTGCCTCACGCCTCCCAAGGTCGTTGTAACATCGCAATGTGGTGGTGGCGTGAACGCCTTAACCCAGATAATAATTTATTATTATTTATGTCTTCTTTAATTTATATTATTATTTATGTCGTATTTAATTTATATTATTATTTATGTCGTATTTAATTTATATTATTATTTATGTCGTATTTAATTTATATTATTATTTATGTCGTATTTAATTTATATTATTATTTATGTCGTATTTAATCTATATTATAACTTATGTCGTATTTAATCTATATTATAACTTATGTCGTATTTAATCTATATTATAATTTATGTCGTATTTAATCTATATTATAATTTATGTCGTATTTAATCTATATTATAATTTATGTCGTATTTAATTTATATTATAATTTATGTCGTATTTAATTTATATTATTATTTATGTCGTATTTAATTTATATTCTTTAAATCTTTGAAAGCTTGTCCAAGGAAATCGATGCTCTCAGAGAAGAACTGGGTCAGTTCAAGCTTGAAATGGCCAACCAGCTCACGAGTCTGAAACATGACCTCATTTTTGGTGGGTCACATGATTCCTAACCATCTTACTCGTCTTGAAAACTTATTTCCCAATTTACAGAAATTAAGCGCTCCAAAATGGGTTGAGACGCCGTGAGACGAACCAGTGCGGACCCATTGAACTTTGCTATCTCCAAATCTTCCTTCAAACACTCCGGTGCTGAACTTTTCTGCCAACTTTAAAACTTATTTTCCAAAATACTTTGACTTTTCGATGAAATACGTGCCTTCATTTGTGTTTTTTATTAAAAACGAAGTAAAAAAGAACGAAAACATGTGAAGCAAAAATACAACGGATTGTAAAACCGGCTTTAGTGGTTTGTGTTCGTCCTTCAAAAACAAAATAAACAAGAAAATGAATAATACAGAATGAAACAATGGATATAATATTTCGGTAATTTATCAACAATTTAAAGATGAAGAGGATGATATATCATTGGCGAACAAATCAAAAGGGGTGTGGAGGTTTGGCGGGTGCCTTAACTAAAGATCACAAAGCTGTGTCGTCAAGTCGTGAAAGAGTCTGCACAAAAACCTTGAATAAAAGTTGAAAGTGAACGATGAGTAGTGCTTGTTTAGAAGTAGTGATGTGCTGTTGTCATGAAAACATGAAAAAATTCAATGGAATAGTTGGTGTAGGTGGTGGAGTCACATGCGAGAGTGAGATATAACACAATGTTCCAGAAGGCAGCTAAGTCTTCGAACAGACCTTACAAATAAATTTACAGACGTTTGGAGTATGAAGAAATGGAAGCATAAATTTATCTGGAAGATACAAAAACAGACTGGTGCCTTTCAAAGGAGAAATATGGAGGACTCAAAATGCATGCGTTTGCAGAAGAAAAAAATAAATTAGGAATAAATAGCATGCTTGTTAATTGTTTCATTTGAATTTTAAATTAAACTTAATTGAAATTAGTATTCACGTTTATATAAAGACGAAAGCCATTGGATGGGCGCAAGATAAATGATGTACATCCGAACAAGTGAAAGGAAATAGGTTAATACTTTTGCAAGATTCAAACGAGTCGTCCCTCTGGAGTATTCGAAGCAGTCATTTCGAGGCACTTCTCATCGACAGAGCGAGGCGGATATTCGGTTCATGTTGCCTCTGTACGTGAACTTGGAGCCGGTGTAGAGCTCGAGTGCTTGGTGGTGGTGGTAGTGCTGGTGTTGCGGGTGCTGGGGAGTCTTGTGCAGAAAGAAGGCCTCGAGGTTTTCAAGGTGGTCGACCTTGGGTTTGGTGGGGGCAGTGGGGAAGTAGTTGAAGAGGTGGTAGTCCAGAGAGACTTCATCGCTGCTAGCCAGTGCCATCAACTGCACAGGATCCACGTTGCTGCCTAGACCCACCGAGACCACCCTGACGCCTGCCTCCTTCATCTCTTTCGCCACCTCGCCCCTCCCAGTGAAGTCCTCGATCTTCTCATCCGTCACAAAGACCACAACCTTGTTTGAATCCTCCTCTCCCTTGAACATCTTGCTCGACAGGGAGTCCATCACGGAGCCTGTCGTCTGCATCGAGCTGGTCGAGTCGATGGCGCTCAGAACCTTCGCCTTGTCCGTGAAGCCTCCGTTGCCACAATCCTCCTCCTTCACTTCCTCTTCCTGCCTCCTCTCCTCTCCATACCCACCCACACTGCCGTAACCCTCCTCCTCCTCCTTCTTCAGCGGAACACTCTTCAAGGCCATCAGGTCATGAGCGAATCTGACCTTCACCTTGCCCTCTGTCATCTCGATCTGCTGCACCACGTCTTTGACCACCCTCCAGGCGAGGTGGCCATGGTGACGACCTTTGACGTCTATGGCAAACACCACGTCAGTCTTCTTGCTCGGTCGGCATGCTGCAGGAAGAGATAAATTAATTATTCTTTGTTTAATACAAATAATTATTTAAGAAAAATGAAAAAAAGAAATGATTTCATAAAATTCTGTGCACTTGCAATTTGCATAAGCAATATTCTTGAACTGAAAGGCACCAACTGATTTGGTGGGCGTCGTCTTCCGGAGGACTTGTGCTCTCATCACTTGCGCTCAAGGGGGGCGGCATGGCGTGGTCGCCGAAGTGGTGGCTGCTAACTCTGTAGCCGTAGAAGAGTCGTTCAGGGAAGAGACTGGCGTGCTGGGCGCCAAAGATTTCTCTCTTGGTGTCTAGGCTGACCCACTGGCCAATCATGTAGAGGTCAGGGACGATGTAGATGCCAACAGCAAACTGCGAACCGTTCATGAGCTTCGCGTAGATTTTGTCGTTGCTTCTGCTAACGGTTTGCGAGTCGAAAGGAGGGAGATAGGGCAGTTTGGAGAGGATTCTGGTGCTGATGACGATGCTTCGCTGTCTGCCTGAGGGGGTGGTGAAGGAGATGGAGGAGCGGTCGTTGTCGTCGTTCTGCACGAGGGTGATGTTGTTGTCCTGCGTGATGGCCCAGATCTTCGGGAGTCCTGCAAACCTCTCGTCTGTGGTGGCATGCTGCTGCTGCAGGTGGTGGCTGGAGTGGTGGCTGAAGTGGTGGCGGTGGTGCTGATGATTATGATGATGACTAGGGCTGTAGTTGGGTTGGCGGAAGGAGGGGGTGAAGACGTTGGGGTAGTTGTTGGGGCTCAGTGGTTCGGGGTTGTTGTAGTCGTTGCGGTTGGCTTGCACGCGGTAGAAGTCGTTGTAGCGGCGGAAGGAGGGACCGTTGGAGGAGTGTTCCAGGTAGGGTCTGGTCGGCAGGTAGGAGGCGCCATTCTGCTGGGCAGGCAGGTAACGAGGCTGGTAGGGAAAGTTTGGAGGGTAGCTTTGGGATGGGTAATTGGGGGTGGGGTAGCTTTGGGATGGGTAGTTGGGAGCAGGGTAGCTCTGAGGTGGGTAGATGGGAGCAGGGTAGCTCTGGTACCCCTGGAAAGGGTAAGTGTTGACGGGTCTGACGGGGATGGCCTGGTCACCCTCTCCAGCCTCCAGAAACCTGCCAGGGCCTCGGTACTCCACCCACACCAGCTCATAGTCAGGCCTCAGACCACGGTTGAAGTTTCCAAAGGCATTATTTCCCTCACTGGTTTTCTTCATGGTCCAACAGCCCTTGGTCGGGTCGACGCCCTGGGGAGCGGGGTAGTTGAAACGGTTCGGGATGGTCAGCTCGTTCAGGGGCTTTCCTGTCACTTCGTCAGCCTCGACGAAGACTCCAGGACACACGTATTGGTACCAGGCCCTTTTCGTCCTCAGTCTGGCGGGCAGGCGTCCACTGGAGAAGTTGGAGAGAGGCTGAGACTCAACGAGGAACTCCTGATAGTAGCCCTTCCTGCCCAGGGCGTCGTAGAACTGAGGTGCCACCAAGGGCAGGGTTCCTACGGGGGTTCTGGCTGGATGCACGTACACAGAGCCCATGTACGTGCTGTCGTTGACTCTGTTGCGGATGTCCACGTTGATGTTGGTCGCACCCGTGTCGTAGAAGGCTCTGGCGGGCTGTCTGCCGGTTGGGAGGGTGTTTCTGGCAGGAAGAGAGGGCGAAGTGAGGCAGTTGCTCCTGCTGATCTCGAAGACTGTGCCGTAGTACTGCGTCTCCTTCTCGAAGACCTGCAGGTACATGTATTCGCCGTCGTCGTCCTTGCCCCAGAAGCCACTCTCCCGCACTTTGTACACGAAGCTTCCTGCAAACAAGAGTTGCACGCTATGAGTACACTTTCAGATTTGTATTAATTAATTTATTATTATTATTGTTTACAGGTTATTATACCTTTAAAAACTACTAAACACTTTTTCTATTTGGAAATGCTTTCCAGAACGAAGTCTCACCCTTTTCTTCATCGAAGTAGACGGCTCGGTAGAGGGCCCTTTGTCGCTCGTTGTAGGTGCCGCTGAGGGGCAGGTGGTTGACGAACTGGTAGTAGGTCTCCCTGCCCTCCCCGTCCTCTCCCCAGAAGTCCCTCAACATGCAGCGTGGTCTGACGATTTTGTTGTTTGTGTCGATGGGTCTGCCGCGGTAGTAGATGAATGCTTCGGTGGTTTGAGGGGTTGTTGTGGATTGAGGCGTCGTTGTTGATTGAGGGGTTGTTGCTGGAGTTGTAGTTAGTGGTGTTGCAGTGGTTGTAGTAGTTGTTGGTGCTGGTGGTGTAGTGGTTGTCGATGCTGTTGTGGTTGGTGTTGTTGTAGTAGAAGCATGTGTGGTAGTTGTGGTTGTTGTAGTTGGAGTTGGAGTGGTTGGAGTTGTAGTAGTGGTTGGAATTGGAGTAGTTGTAGTTCTAGTAGTAGTCGTGGGAGTTGTTGTGGTTGATGTAGTAGTGGTAGTTGTAGTTGTGGTAGTAGTAGTCGTTGTAGTAGTAGAAGTTGTAGTAGTAGTCGTTGTAGTAGTAGAAGTTGTAGTAGTTGTAGTAGTAGTTGTCGTTGTTGGAATAGTAGTAGTAGTTGTCGGTTCTGCAGAAAAAAACAATAAATTAACAAATGCACTGAGACTAACACAATGCCACAAACCGCCTCAAAACTGTTTAGAATGTGTGTCAAGGCATGAGAAAGTGTGTCAACTGATGAGTAATCGAGTGGGGGGGGGACTCACGGTGGCAGGTTTTGATGGCGAGTTTCTCCTTGATCAGGTCGATCGAGTCGTAGGTTTCGACGCGGAAGGAGTAGTACGAGGAGGGAGAAGAGGCGATCGCGTGCAGCTCAGCGTCGTTGACGGAGTTGCCCATGCCGATGGCGAAGATGCTGATCGCGTGTGAGCGAACGTTGTCCGCCTCTTCCTTGGTGGAAGGAGGGTAGTGCGAGTTCCCATCGGTGATCAAGATGGCCACTCTCGACGCATGCGGCCTCCCTCCGTGCTGGGGCCTGAAGGCTTGCTGCCAGAGAAACCTCAGGGCCAGATGCGTGTACGTCTTGTCTCCTGCCGTCATGCTCGTGTTGAGGATCTTCTCCTGCAGTTCCTGCTTGTTGAGTCCATTGTCGAGGGAGATGCGGGGCAGGGGTGTGTTGCCAAAGGTCATCAGACCCACCCTCTGGAACTGCGGGTCGATCGTGAAGAGGTCAACCACCCTGGAGACAAACGCCAAGGTCTTTCTGAAGTTTGGAAGCCAGATGCTCCTAGAGTCGTCCAACACGAACATCACGTCTGCAGCGATGCCTGAGCAGTCTGTGATGATGATGATGATGATGATGATGATGATGATGATGATGATGATGATGATGATGATGATGATGATGATGATGATGATGATGATGATGATGAAGATGATGATGAAGATGATGAAGATGATGATGATGATGTAGGTGGGATGGTGTAAATTAGCGGTGGTAATTTATTATAATTATTAACACCCTTTTATTGATAATTTCTATTTAAAAAATTAAAGAATTAAAGAAAACTTTAATCTCCAAATAAGGCATATCTTAATCTCCAAATAAAGCCTATCTTAATCTGCAAATAAGGCATATCTTAATCTGCAAATAAGGCATATCTTAATCTGCAAGCGTCCAAAAGTTCTCATAGAAGAACTGAATTGTAAGCAGGTTGGAACAAGCGATAAATCACAACGAAATGCAAATGAAACATGTGAAAATGCCTACTTCTCTCTGCCGAGTCGCTAGAAACCTGTGAGGTTGGTAGTGAAAAGTTGTAACTTGAAATCGACAAAGAATTTATGCGAATTACTTTATCATTAAAAAAACTATTTAAAAGTAATTAAGTGGCATCAGTATTCAAAATAATACAATTATTCCAATAAAATGAGTTAATATACGTTGACGACTCACGGATTGACTGGCAAGCAGTGGCAGGACACACAGACTGATGATCAGAGACAGCTTCATCACCATGTCTCCAATATTATATTATAGTTTCTTTTTTTATATTTCAATAATTGTTACAATTTAATTATTATATCGGGTTTTTCTTCTCTTTTCACTCAAGTTAGAAGGTGTCTTTTGGGTTTCTTAAATCTCAAACGATAGATTTGCACTGTAAAATGAAGTAGTTGCTTATTATTATTATTATTATTATTATTATTTATGATAATGATTTTTGATGATGATGATGATTTTTTTTAGCAAATACTTAAACAAGAGGAACAAACGAAATCATAAATTGCTTTTTCTGAAGGGTTTGCCATTGTGTTGATACAGCAGAAGATTTATCTACGGCAAGCACTTCGAGGCAAAATGGGTCCAAGTATTTGAATTTTTAAAGAAATAATATTAATATCATTATTATTAGGTTATAATGTAATTGTGCTTGATTGGTTGCTAAGCTAAAAAAGATGAAACTATAATAAATTCATTGTTAACCAATGTTTTTACGAGAATTTATGAATTAAAAAAAACTCAAAATCTGATATTTAAATAAATATTAGTTTTAAATAAAAATGTGAAATAAAAAAGAAGAAAAGGAAGTGTTTAAAAGCTAAAATGACAGAGAAACACAAGAGAAAGAAGAATGAAAAGGAGCGTTCCTCAAGGAATGCAAGAGGTTGCCAGCGTTGAATTGTTCATTTTGCCATTGATTAGTTCTTGGCTGACGTCAGACATTGATTAAATGGTTGAATTGGCAGTTATAAGTTGTCTTATGAATAGAGTGGTAACAAATGGTAAGTAACGAAGGTGGTCGGGAAAGTGTGGGAAGGCGGTAGTGGCAAATGAGTTAAATGAGAAGTGGTAGAGTGAAATGAACTCAAATAGGGTGATCAGCTAATGAGGTAGCAGTGGCAAAGGGAATGAAGGGACTCACACGGCAAGCACACTTCTCTCGGGTCGAGCAACTAAACTGATGGTAAGTTGTTGTTGTTGATGCTAGTAGTTTTGACAAGACGATATCTTCACGAGTTTCAAGCAATGTTGAAAGACTTTGTCGAGTTCTGAGTGGAGAGCAAGAGGCGCTGGCCTTATATAGCCTGCAGACGCATACCTCTGCGAACGCACACATCACTTCTGTATGAGAGAAGAACACTACAACACATACACACACCCATATACACATACACATACATAGGCATAAATATGAGTTGTATGGTAATATCGGCATAGAGTGTATGGCATAGCTGTCTTGAAAGAGGCGAGGAATGTCTGAGTGTTCATTATTGCATTCTTGAAATCCCTCGCGAGTTTGAGACGCTTGTGACGCGTTGAGAAGTGGTTGTGGTGGTTGTGGTGGTTGTGGTGGTTGTGGTTGTGGTGGTTGTGGTGGTTGTGGTTGTGGTGGTTGTGGTTGTAGGGGTTGTGGTGATGATTGTGGTTGTGGTGATGGTTGTGGGGGTTGTGGTGAA
>OX030965.1:7823805-7873805 GCA_943735955.1 Piscicola geometra | reverse complement strand
GGTGGTGGTAGCTGTGGTAGTGGTGGTGGCAGTTGTGGTGGTAGTGGTTGTGGTAGTTTTTGAAGTGGTAGTGGTGGTTGTAATGGTGGTTGTGGCAGTTGTGGAAGTAGCAGGTGTGATGATGATGATGTTGTGGTTGCGTGCTGCAAGAGTGTGGCGGTTAGGAGTAGATAACAGTAGAATACTACCTGAATAACTTCTGCAGTGTTATAAGACGTTGAAACACATGCAACATATAACATACACACATTCGACACACACGTTTCAGCAGAGATTGCTGTCATTCGAACTGAATGCCTTTATGGGCTGTAAAGCATGGGAGGTCTGGAGGGAATTTGATGAATTTATGACTGTGCTTTCGCGAGGAGAAGGGTGTGGTTGTCTGTGGAGTGGCATGTTTCCTTCCTGCTCACTCCTTAATGACGTGTTATTTGCGAATCTGTTTGTCTGGAAGTGTTCAGAGAGTTCACAATACGGCTGTGCTAAAAATTTAATGATTTTGTTTAGAGAGTGCTCGCAGCTTTTGATTAAAAATAAAAAGTTCAAAGAAATTCGAGTGCGTAGAAGAAAGTTACGATGAATAAATGAGTTCTTTAAAAATAAAAAAGTTGTAAAAATTGTTTTGCGACGAATCTCATGGCGAATCTCAAAGAATAATTATACACTCTTTATTGCAGCATTTATATTCACTGTTCAACGCCATTTAAATGCCATTCGAAGTTCTTTCTTCACAAAAGGCATTTGTTCCCACATAGCGCTGCATTTAAATGCGTCTAAAAGTCCTCAAAGAACATTTGTGTTGAACACTTTGACGGCTTTAGTTGATTGTTCGAGAAGAGTTTCCCTTATGCCGCCTCGAGAAATGTCTTTACGGAATTCAAAAAGGCATCAAAGAAACATAACGTCTGCCAGATCCCTGCTTCACTTGGCCATCATGGCAGTGAACGACTCCAGAATAAATAGGCGCTATAGCATCAGTTCTCACTTGGAGAGATCAAGAGGGAGGGCTGAAAAATATAATTACAAATGGCAGCCCATTCATTTAGAAAGCATTTACTCGATCGATCAGGATCATTCCACATCTTTCCAAGACCTCCTCCAGGAGCTGCGTGAGCTTTTTGGGATCTTTTTGTTTGTGGAAGATAAAAAGCATTTCTAAATTAATTGTTTGTATATGTAACTGAATAATAACAATAATAATAATTATTATTTATATTATTATTTATAATTGAGTTATTTACGGTGAGATAAGCAGCAGTCAAGATGAAAAACTTCATCATGTTTTGAAAACAAAGAAAAAGAATTAAAAAACAGAGTTTTGTTGCTTTTGAATATGTATAAGTACAACTCATATATTCAACTCATATATACATCTCATATATACATCTCATATATACATCTCATGTATACAACTCATATATACAATTATATATACAAATTCAAATTTCGAGCATTAAACAAAATTGGGAGGCTCCCTTGGCGCCAGTTGATGATGGTCAGTGCCAGTTGATGATGGTCAGCGCCAGTGTGGTGGTGGTGGTCTCCCTGGTGGCAGCTTGATGCATTCGTGACCGAGGCAGTGTCAATGCTGATTTTCATTCATTTCTGGGAACTCAAGCACTAGAAGTACTTCAAATACTGCTCCTAGAACTGTCAGAACTGCATTCTGTGGTGATGACCAACAGTGGTTTGTTCTTGACTTTTGGCCATTCGAGTGTGTTTATCTGTTCCCTCTCAAGTGTTCTCATTCCTGGGTGTATGTGTGCATGTTTGTGTGTGTTTTGGTGCTTCACGGGGTTTCCTGTGTCTTTTTATATTGCAGGGTAATTAGACATTTTTCAATTACTCGAAAGTTTAAGCACCTATGCACTGCATACCAGGAATGCCACGTACAGATAAAGCAAAGCAACAAAGAATGCCACTCGTCGATTGGAGAGCTGTTCTTTCGAAGCAACTTCAGCTAAGAGTGCCACTTTTGGTTGTTTCTGGAAGAGGAAACCTGATTAGTTGAGTGGTGGTGGAGGAATGCGTGCAATGTGAAGATTGCCCGAAGAAGATCTATTTATACGCTTTGTTTTGTGCTTCCTTTTGTATTTCTGGGTTTTGTTTGTTTTTGTGTTTTCTATTAGTATATTTTTGCCTTTTGCGCATTTGTGTTTGATTGGGTATGGAGATAGTGTTATCTTGATCGAAATAAATGCTTACATTTTTGGTGTATTAAACAACTGTGAGGATAAAGTGGTTTAAATGAGGTTGTAACAGCAAGCAATCAATCTAACTCAGGCTCCTGTCACACCCTCCTTCCTAATACACGATAAGAGGCTACACTTTAGACTGCTATCTTTTTATAATTGAAATTTATCTTTTGTTTAGTTTATAATAATTCATTTGCGTCGGATTTCAAGCAGGAACGGATGTGGCCTATTACTTTCTCATGTGCTTTTTATTGGCCATTAACTTTCCAAATTTTCTAAACTATCTCAGATTTTTAAGTTCATCTTATCTGTTTGTTTAGGCTTTAAATGATTTTAGTTTTATTATATAAAAAATTAAATACCTAATATCATTATCGAATAAACTTTTAAAAATATCTTATATTGTGCATACTTTAGATTTTAAATGTCTTAATAAAAACACAAAAATTGTATTTTAAAAATAAAATTATAAAAATGGTTTTAGTTTTTATGAAATGGAATACTTTTTTTCGCATAATATTTGCATTTGGCATTTTAATATTCTACAATGAAATCTTCGTTTACTACTTGAGCATGTTGAAATGTCAGTGGCCATTACTGTCGTCTGGTGGTAGCAGGGATTTGCGGCACGAAGTTCTGAAAGTGATGGTTTTGGCAGACGTGCATTTGCTGGGATCAAGGGAGGGACACTGGCTTGACAAGTTAAGGAGGTCTCATGAGAATTATTATAAAATAATTAGTTAAAAGGAATAAATAAAATTAATACAATTGAAATAAAAAATGCATGATCTGTGCACAACAAGGGAGTGGCAAATGCAGCAGTCCTTCCAGAGCAGCATCCTGGTGCACGATCCAGATGCTGTCTTCATCCTGGGTCTGTTCCCACCCTTCCATCTTGACATACTTGTTTTCTAGGTTCACCTTTTCACTCTATATTTACTTTCTGCATTCCATCTATCCTTCCAAAACTGTAAACAACCATCATCATCATCACCACCACCATCATCACCATCACCACCACAGGGGACCTCTTTGACGAGGGCAAGTGGTGCAGTGACTCGGAGTTCCTGCACTCGGTCGCTCGCTTCCGTCGCATCTTCCGCGTGCCGCCAAGCACCTCGTTGCACACCCTCGTCGGCAACCACGACATTGGCTTCCATTACATGTGGGTGCAGCAGGGGATGGAGAGGAAGGGATGAGAGGAGGGGGAATGGGTAGGTTGAGGAGTGGGGAGGAGATGGAAAGGAGGAAGAGGGAAAAGGTACATATGGTGTTTCATATAAACAAATTGAAAAATCTTTCACGACCTTACAACAGGGTGGATGAGCACAAAAGACAGCGCTTCGAGAAGAACCTGGGCACATCGCTGGTGCAGAAGGTGCAACTGAAGGAGAACCTCTTTGTCTTGGTGAACAGCATGGCACTGGAGGGGGACCGCTGCAAGATGTGTGCCGAGGCGGAAGAGCTGTTGGAGGAGGTGTACAAGGCGGTCAGTTGCTGCCAAGGGGTGAATGGCTTTGAGGGGGGTGGTGGTGGGTTGAAGGGGGAGGTTGTTGTGGAGGGGGTGGTGTAGTGGTGGGTTGAAGGGGGAGGTTGTTGTGGAGGGGGTGGTGTAGTGGAGGGTTAAAGGGGGAGGTTGTTGTGGAGGGGGTGGTGTAGTGGTGGGTTGAAGGGGGAGGTTATCGTGGAGGGGGTGGTGTAGTGGTGGGTTAAAGGAATGTGGTGGATTTAGTTAATTAACACTTGTTAGTTAATCAGAAAGTCTCAAATCAAAGCATTCACTGCATGAGCAGGAAGATCTGAGCAAGTGTGCCAGCATCGACCCCTCCTTCCCCTGCACTCCCCCCATCTTCCTCTCAGTACGCACAAACATGCACACAAACATGCACACATACGCACACATACATGAACACACAAATACACGCGCACACACATACACACACAAAACTTCTGCAAGGTAATGCCTTCATGACTTTATGAAGGCCTCATTGTTACTAATTGCATACCAATAACAATAACAATAACAAGAATAATAACAATAAATATTATTGTTGTATAAAAGAGGATCTAATTAACGGAAAAGGCTAAGATTGCAGCAGGGGTCTTCTTAACTGCAGGCCTCGACACCACAGCCTTCAGATGTCGCCATGACTCCATATCCCCGACAGCAGGCATTCGTCTGTCACACAACGACCCACAACAACACACAACACAACGACACACAACACAATACAACGACACACAACACAACACAACACAATACAACGACACACAACACAATACAACGACACACAACACAATACAACGACACACAACGACACACAACACAATACAACGACACACAACACAATACAACGACACACAACACAACGACACACAACACAATACAACGACACACAACGACACACAACACAATACAACGACACACAACACAATACAACGACACACAACGCAATACAACGACACACAACGACACACAACACAATACAACGACACACAACACAACACAATACAACGACACACAACACAATACAACGACACACAACACAATACAACGACACACAACGACACACAACACAATACAACGACACACAACGACACACAACACAATACAACGACACACAACGACACACAACGCAATACAACGACACACAACACAATACAACGACACAAAACGACACACAACGACACACAACACAATACAACGACACACAACGACACACAACACAATACAACGACACACAACGACACACAACACAATACAACGACACACAACGACACACAACACAATACAACGACGAGGATTGCAAGAGTGGCGTGAGTCGGAACGAGCTTCAAGACCCTTTGGTAGAAGCCTTCTGCTGCTCTCACTAACTCCGAGTGCTTCTCACTAACTCCGAGTGCTTCCTGCCGTCATCACGTCGTTCCGATTTTAATCTTTAGCAATATAAAACCCTATTATGCGAATGTTATTTTAACGATTACATTTAATTGTTCCAATTATTTAATTACTATTATAATTATTTCAATGATTAGCGACGTCATCATCATTGATTGAATACTCTCTCAATGCCATTAAACAGTGTGGCGCTAGCGACGAAGGCAATATATCTTCTTGCCTGAATGACCTTCGTGACGTCAGAGCTGACGAACATTCCTCGCATGCCGCCTCACAGTCGCGAAAGAGAAGCCTCGTCAGCATGAAGGGGTGTGATGGTAGTAGTTGTGGTGGTGATGGTAGTAGTTGTGGTGGTGGTGGTAATAGTTGTAGTGGTGGTGGTGGTTGTAGTAGTTGTGGTGGTAGTTGTAGTGTTGGTGGTAGTTGTAGTGGTGGTTGTAGTAATAGTTGTAGTGGTGGTGGTGGTAGTTGTGGTGGTGGTGGTAGCTGTGGTAGTGGTGGTGGCAGTTGTGGTGGTAGTGGTTGTGGTAGTTTTTGAAGTGGTAGTGGTGGTTGTAATGGTGGTTGTGGCAGTTGTGGAAGTAGCAGGTGTGATGATGATGATGTTGTGGTTGCGTGCTGCAAGAGTGTGGCGGTTAGGAGTAGATAACAGTAGAATACTACCTGAATAACTTCTGCAGTGTTATAAGACGTTGAAACACATGCAACATATAACATACACACATTCGACACACACGTTTCAGCAGAGATTGCTGTCATTCGAACTGAATGCCTTTATGGGCTGTAAAGCATGGGAGGTCTGGAGGGAATTTGATGAATTTATGACTGTGCTTTCGCGAGGAGAAGGGTGTGGTTGTCTGTGGAGTGGCATGTTTCCTTCCTGCTCACTCCTTAATGACGTGTTATTTGCGAATCTGTTTGTCTGGAAGTGTTCAGAGAGTTCACAATACGGCTGTGCTAAAAATTTAATGATTTTGTTTAGAGAGTGCTCGCAGCTTTTGATTAAAAATAAAAAGTTCAAAGAAATTCGAGTGCGTAGAAGAAAGTTACGATGAATAAATGAGTTCTTTAAAAATAAAAAAGTTGTAAAAATTGTTTTGCGACGAATCTCATGGCGAATCTCAAAGAATAATTATACACTCTTTATTGCAGCATTTATATTCACTGTTCAACGCCATTTAAATGCCATTCGAAGTTCTTTCTTCACAAAAGGCATTTGTTCCCACATAGCGCTGCATTTAAATGCGTCTAAAAGTCCTCAAAGAACATTTGTGTTGAACACTTTGACGGCTTTAGTTGATTGTTCGAGAAGAGTTTCCCTTATGCCGCCTCGAGAAATGTCTTTACGGAATTCAAAAAGGCATCAAAGAAACATAACGTCTGCCAGATCCCTGCTTCACTTGGCCATCATGGCAGTGAACGACTCCAGAATAAATAGGCGCTATAGCATCAGTTCTCACTTGGAGAGATCAAGAGGGAGGGCTGAAAAATATAATTACAAATGGCAGCCCATTCATTTAGAAAGCATTTACTCGATCGATCAGGATCATTCCACATCTTTCCAAGACCTCCTCCAGGAGCTGCGTGAGCTTTTTGGGATCTTTTTGTTTGTGGAAGATAAAAAGCATTTCTAAATTAATTGTTTGTATATGTAACTGAATAATAACAATAATAATAATTATTATTTATATTATTATTTATAATTGAGTTATTTACGGTGAGATAAGCAGCAGTCAAGATGAAAAACTTCATCATGTTTTGAAAACAAAGAAAAAGAATTAAAAAACAGAGTTTTGTTGCTTTTGAATATGTATAAGTACAACTCATATATTCAACTCATATATACATCTCATATATACATCTCATATATACATCTCATGTATACAACTCATATATACAATTATATATACAAATTCAAATTTCGAGCATTAAACAAAATTGGGAGGCTCCCTTGGCGCCAGTTGATGATGGTCAGTGCCAGTTGATGATGGTCAGCGCCAGTGTGGTGGTGGTGGTCTCCCTGGTGGCAGCTTGATGCATTCGTGACCGAGGCAGTGTCAATGCTGATTTTCATTCATTTCTGGGAACTCAAGCACTAGAAGTACTTCAAATACTGCTCCTAGAACTGTCAGAACTGCATTCTGTGGTGATGACCAACAGTGGTTTGTTCTTGACTTTTGGCCATTCGAGTGTGTTTATCTGTTCCCTCTCAAGTGTTCTCATTCCTGGGTGTATGTGTGCATGTTTGTGTGTGTTTTGGTGCTTCACGGGGTTTCCTGTGTCTTTTTATATTGCAGGGTAATTAGACATTTTTCAATTACTCGAAAGTTTAAGCACCTATGCACTGCATACCAGGAATGCCACGTACAGATAAAGCAAAGCAACAAAGAATGCCACTCGTCGATTGGAGAGCTGTTCTTTCGAAGCAACTTCAGCTAAGAGTGCCACTTTTGGTTGTTTCTGGAAGAGGAAACCTGATTAGTTGAGTGGTGGTGGAGGAATGCGTGCAATGTGAAGATTGCCCGAAGAAGATCTATTTATACGCTTTGTTTTGTGCTTCCTTTTGTATTTCTGGGTTTTGTTTGTTTTTGTGTTTTCTATTAGTATATTTTTGCCTTTTGCGCATTTGTGTTTGATTGGGTATGGAGATAGTGTTATCTTGATCGAAATAAATGCTTACATTTTTGGTGTATTAAACAACTGTGAGGATAAAGTGGTTTAAATGAGGTTGTAACAGCAAGCAATCAATCTAACTCAGGCTCCTGTCACACCCTCCTTCCTAATACACGATAAGAGGCTACACTTTAGACTGCTATCTTTTTATAATTGAAATTTATCTTTTGTTTAGTTTATAATAATTCATTTGCGTCGGATTTCAAGCAGGAACGGATGTGGCCTATTACTTTCTCATGTGCTTTTTATTGGCCATTAACTTTCCAAATTTTCTAAACTATCTCAGATTTTTAAGTTCATCTTATCTGTTTGTTTAGGCTTTAAATGATTTTAGTTTTATTATATAAAAAATTAAATACCTAATATCATTATCGAATAAACTTTTAAAAATATCTTATATTGTGCATACTTTAGATTTTAAATGTCTTAATAAAAACACAAAAATTGTATTTTAAAAATAAAATTATAAAAATGGTTTTAGTTTTTATGAAATGGAATACTTTTTTTCGCATAATATTTGCATTTGGCATTTTAATATTCTACAATGAAATCTTCGTTTACTACTTGAGCATGTTGAAATGTCAGTGGCCATTACTGTCGTCTGGTGGTAGCAGGGATTTGCGGCACGAAGTTCTGAAAGTGATGGTTTTGGCAGACGTGCATTTGCTGGGATCAAGGGAGGGACACTGGCTTGACAAGTTAAGGAGGTCTCATGAGAATTATTATAAAATAATTAGTTAAAAGGAATAAATAAAATTAATACAATTGAAATAAAAAATGCATGATCTGTGCACAACAAGGGAGTGGCAAATGCAGCAGTCCTTCCAGAGCAGCATCCTGGTGCACGATCCAGATGCTGTCTTCATCCTGGGTCTGTTCCCACCCTTCCATCTTGACATACTTGTTTTCTAGGTTCACCTTTTCACTCTATATTTACTTTCTGCATTCCATCTATCCTTCCAAAACTGTAAACAACCATCATCATCATCACCACCACCATCATCACCATCACCACCACAGGGGACCTCTTTGACGAGGGCAAGTGGTGCAGTGACTCGGAGTTCCTGCACTCGGTCGCTCGCTTCCGTCGCATCTTCCGCGTGCCGCCAAGCACCTCGTTGCACACCCTCGTCGGCAACCACGACATTGGCTTCCATTACATGTGGGTGCAGCAGGGGATGGAGAGGAAGGGATGAGAGGAGGGGGAATGGGTAGGTTGAGGAGTGGGGAGGAGATGGAAAGGAGGAAGAGGGAAAAGGTACATATGGTGTTTCATATAAACAAATTGAAAAATCTTTCACGACCTTACAACAGGGTGGATGAGCACAAAAGACAGCGCTTCGAGAAGAACCTGGGCACATCGCTGGTGCAGAAGGTGCAACTGAAGGAGAACCTCTTTGTCTTGGTGAACAGCATGGCACTGGAGGGGGACCGCTGCAAGATGTGTGCCGAGGCGGAAGAGCTGTTGGAGGAGGTGTACAAGGCGGTCAGTTGCTGCCAAGGGGTGAATGGCTTTGAGGGGGGTGGTGGTGGGTTGAAGGGGGAGGTTGTTGTGGAGGGGGTGGTGTAGTGGTGGGTTGAAGGGGGAGGTTGTTGTGGAGGGGGTGGTGTAGTGGAGGGTTAAAGGGGGAGGTTGTTGTGGAGGGGGTGGTGTAGTGGTGGGTTGAAGGGGGAGGTTATCGTGGAGGGGGTGGTGTAGTGGTGGGTTAAAGGAATGTGGTGGATTTAGTTAATTAACACTTGTTAGTTAATCAGAAAGTCTCAAATCAAAGCATTCACTGCATGAGCAGGAAGATCTGAGCAAGTGTGCCAGCATCGACCCCTCCTTCCCCTGCACTCCCCCCATCTTCCTCTCAGTACCTGCATCGTCATCACCACCACCACCATTATCAACATCATCATCATTACCACCACCATAACTATTATCGTCATCATAATTGTAATTACCACGACCATCATCATTATCATCACCGCTAACCACAACAACCACCACCACAACCACTACAACAACAACCACTACCACAACCACCACCACCACAACAACCACCACAACAACCACCACAACCACCACCACAACAACCACCACAACCACCACCACAACAACCACCACAACCACCACCACCACAACAACCATTACAACAACCACCACAACAACAACAACCACCACCACCACAACAACCATCACCACAACCACCACCACCACAAAAACCACCACCACAACCACCACCACAACCACCACAACCACCACCACAACAACCACCACCACAACAACCACTACCACCACAACAACCACCACAACCACCACCACCACAACAACCACCACAACCACCACCACCAAAACAACCACCATCACAACAACCACCACAACCACCACCACCACAACAACCACCACAACAACCACCACCACCACAACAACCACCACAACAACCACCACAACAACAACAACCACCACCACCACAACAACCACCACCACAACCACCACCACCACCACAACAACCACCACCACAACCACCACCACCACCACAACAACCACCACCACAACCACCACCACAACCACCACCACCACAACAACCACCATCACCACAACAACCACCACCACAACCACCACCACCACAACAACCACCACAACAACCACCACCACAACAACAACAACCACCACCACCACAACAACCACCACCACAACAACAACAACCACCACCACCACAACCACCACCACCACAACCACCACAACCGCCACCACCACCACAACCACCACCACAACAACCACCACCACAACCACCACCACCACAGCACTTTCCCTTGTACCGGGAGAGCGACCGGGGATGCACAGGGCCTGATGTAGCGCCCAACGACGAGCGGGAAATTCCCTTCAAGCAGAAGTTCGACTGTCTCGGAAGGGACGTCTCGCAGCAGGTGACCTCCATGCGGCCATCACAACTAATCAAGATTTAATTAATTCTATTATTAATTATTTAAACTTTTTTGTGTTTTTTTTGTGTGGGTAATTTAACTGATTTATTTTTATGAATTTTCATTGGTTGTCATCTACTTTGCCCCTCCCCCAATCGCCCCAGTTACTGTCCAATCTCAAGCCTCGCCTCGTTCTCTCAGGCCACACCCACCACTTTTGCCTCACCAATCACACGCTAGAACCAGACGTCGATCAAAACCTGTATAAGAATAAAAAATTGAAAAACAAAAATAATATTCTTAATGGTGATGATGATGATGATAATAATAAAAATAATAAGGTGGTAATGGAGTGGACAGTGCCATCATTTAGTTGGAGATACAAGAACAACCCGAGCTTCTTGATGGTGACTATTTAATCGTTATCATCATCATCATCACACCATCATCATCATCATCACCACCAGCATCATCATCATCACCACCACCACCATCATCATCATTACCACCTCCTGCAGATGACCTTGAACCACGCAGAGCACAGCGTCAGCAAGTGCTACCTCCCCAGAGAGAACACCATCTTGGCCACTTACCTGGTCGCCTCGGTCGCCATCTGTGCCCTCTTCCTCCTGTCCAGACGCTCCAAGTGGAGTTGATGATGGTGATGATGGTGGTGATGGTGGTGATGATGTGGTCATGGTGGTTACGGAGATGATGGTGATGGTGATGATGATGATGCTGATGGTGATGACTATATGTCAGAAGTATTCAATTCTGAAATATCCTCAAATTGAACCGCCTCTTTACGAATGTATACATAGAGATAATGATCGGACGTTGTTGCATTGAAATGATCTAAATGAATCAAGAGGTCGTTGACGAAATTATTTAAAATTCAGTCGCTAGGTGTCTCACCAGAAAACAAATGGTATGTTATATAAGCAAGAGTTGTACAAGTCTGCAGTAGTGTGTGCAATAGTTGTGCGCGTCCTTACATTTACACACACACGTCCCGATGAAGCGATTGAATCATTTTGATTGGTTGATTGATGAGATAACAGGTTAATTGAGAGATTCATGACATTTTCAATCAGTATCATCATCATCACTAGCAGCATCATCATCAGCACAACCACCACGCTTGGTAGGGTCCAGTGGTTGCCACCTTGGGCGTGATCCACTTGGTGACCAAGGTGTTCGTCGTCATGGTCACTGTCGTCTTCCTAGCAACCACTCTGCTGTTCGTTGCTAGGCTGCTGGCTGATATGACATCATCATCGAGATGATTATCATCATAGCCGGTTGTATCATCATCATCATTGTTCATGTCTACGTCATCATCGTTGTCATCGTTATCATTAGATTGATGAGTAATTCTACCAAGGAGGTGCTTAGTGGTGGTGGTAGTAGTAGTAGTTGCAGTGGTGGTAGTAGTAGTAGTAGTTGCAGTGGTGCTGTGAGGTGCAGTGGTGGTGGCTGCAGTAGTTCCACAACGATCATTATCAATGCACTCATTATTATTCTTATTATTTATATTATTATTCTTATTATTATTAACAACAATGGCTTCCAGTTCGTTTTTGTATCGTTTTATGCTGAGGAGGTTGAGGAGTGACTGAGAGGGAAAGGATAGTGATGAAGGAATGAAGGTGGAGGAGAGAGAAAGGGAAGAAAGGGACTTGAGGATGGTGGCTGGGGAAGGGGGGGAGGTGGGCACTGGGATGCTTGTGTTGTGGGGTGTGGTGGTGTCATTTGACAATTGTGTGGTCGGTTGTGGTGGTGGCGGTGGTGGTGGTTTGGGCGTTGTGGACTTCTTGTGGGAAAACCTCAGGCATATCTGGTTCCCGGAGTGGTTGGTGATGGGCGATGTTTGGATGCAGGCGTTCCTGACTTCAAAGTAGACCGATCCATGCAGCAGCTGCAAGAAGACGCCACTCTCGACGCTCTTGTAGTAGCCGCCATGTTGTTGTGTGGTGGTCGTTGCCACTGTTGTGGTGCCTATGGTGGTGGTGGTTGTTGTGGCTCTGTCACGCAGCTTCATAGTGGAGTAGGTGTGTACTTTGCTGCCTCTTGTGGCTGCTGCTGCTAGTGGTTGTGGTTGTGGTGGCGGTGAAAAGCTGTGGTTAGATTGTGGGACTGTTGTTGTTGGTGTTATGAGAGGTTTTGTTGAAGTAGTTGCTGTAGTGTTTTTTGTTGTCGAAGCGAGTCTCGGTGCTTTGTTGAGAGAAACTTCAGAAGTAGACGTAGCAGAAGAAGCAGCAATAGTGGTAGTAGTGGTAGACACAACAGTACATGAATCCGTAGCAGAAGCACTGTGGCCAGTACTGACAGCCACAAGCGACGTCGCCTCATGCAGCTTCTTCTGCTGGCGAGTCCTCAGGTTCCTGAGCATCCTGCCCTCCATCTCTGACTGCTCGTGCTCCAACTGACGCTGTGTCTTCTGCCGCCGTGACCGCACGCTGTAGTGGTGCTGTGGTGGTGGTTGTGGTGGTGGTAGTGGTGCTGTGGTGGTGGTGGTGGTAGTCGTGGTGCTGGTAGTGGAGGTTGTTGTGATTGTAGTTCAGTGTAATGTTTAGTTTCAAAAACCTTTCTTGGTTTCTCTTTCTTCTCTGCCACTCCTTCTTTATCTCTCGCATGCACCATCTCCACACCCTCTTCCGCTCCTTCCTTCTCTTTCTTCAACACTCCGACACTGCTGCCTGTGCTGAAGTACTCCTCTGTGAAGTCGCTGGTAGTGGTTGTTGTAGTTGTGGTAGGTGTGGTTGCTGTAGTATTTGTGCTACTTTTGTTAGTTGTGGCAGTGGTTGGGGTTGTTATAGTAGTTGTGGTTGTAGTAGTGATGGGAGTTGCAGTAGTTGCACTGAAGTCACATTCATTAACTTCACAAGTCTGGTTCATTGTGGAGTAGCTTGGCGTTGTAAAAACAGCATTTGGCTTTGAAAGACTGGCGACATCGTGAAGGAACATGTTGCCATGGAAACTGAAAGACTCGTCGACTTCAACCTTCATCGCAGCATCAACGTCATCAGCGGGAAAAGGTCCGCTGAGGCTCGATGGATTCTCCAGCTTGATGAGCTTCCTGCGCTCCATCTCCTCCTCGACGCGTCTCTTGTGGCAGTTCGCTCGCAGCCAGTCTTCACCGAGAACCATCGAGTCGTTCTCGAAGATGATCGCTACCCTCTCCAGGTTCTCTGACACGATGTCGTCCACCGACATTGTGCTGAAGCCGCTCGTTGCGTCATTATTGTTGTTGTTGTTTGGGTTGTTGGCGTTGTTGTTGTTTTGGTTGATGACGTCGTGTTCATGACGTAGAGAAGTATCATCGTCATCATCGTCGTCTAGGTTGTGGTCGTGGTGTGAGTTGGTGATGGTGTTGATGAGGTGGTGGTTGAGGGTGTTGATGGACATTTCATTGAAGTTGCCATCAAGAGAAGAGGGGAGGAAGGTGGGTTGGAGGTTGTTGTGGTGGGGGCTGAAGAGGGTGGTGAGGGAGGTGGTAGGTGACATTGCTTGCGTGAGGTAGAGTGTGGTGGTGGTTGCAGTGGTGATGGAGGTGGTGGGAGAAAGGTAGATGGTCGGGGTGGTTGGTGAAAAATAAATGGTGGCTGTGGCGCTCGTGGCTGCTGTGGTCGGTGTGGCAGGGGTGTCATGGAAGAAGGAAGTGGGAGAGAAGGCGTTCAGTTTGTTTGTCTCGAGGAGGTTCGAAGTGGTGTTGTTGTTGTTGTGGTTGTCGCTGTCGTCAATGGTGATGACATTGTGGCTGATGCAATTTCTTTGGTTGTTGTTGTTGTTGTAGGTGGCATTTGAGACGGTCACAACGAGGTTATTTTTGTTGTTGATGATGTTGTTATTGGTTTTGTTGTGCATATGATTATAGTTATAAATGTTTTTGTTTTCAAATTTGTTGCTTTTGTTGCGAGATCGGGTGGCGCTGCCATGGCACTGGAAGGACCTGTTGTCGTCTGCGTGGAAAAGTGGCGTCATGCCGCGTGAGTTCAAGGCCGTCTCAACTGTGTCCCACCACACTACGCTCTACGACTCACCACACAACAAACACAAATACACCATCACGTGACCCTACACCCACCACACCACAACCAAACCCTCAAAACCCACCACACCACAACCAAACCCTTAAAAACCCACCACACCATACGCACCCCAGCAACCCCCTCCCCACCTACCACACCCCCATCCTACCTACCACCAACCACACATCTTGTAGAGCACACAGGCGGGAAAGACCCTCCAGATGCCCACCTGTCTCTCCACATACCTGCCCTCACAAGCCTCCTCAACCGCAGGCGTCTGCCTCGCCAACGTCACAAACTGCGCAAGTTGAGCGCTATATCAACTCCCAAATTGCGCGGTTAATTTAGATAAAGATCAAAATTGGCGGTTTATATTTTGATAAAACTTTTGAAAAAACAACAACAATGTAAATGACTGCAAAAGGTCAGAGCACCACTAACACACTGCACATCGCACTGCTGCTCCTCTCCCTGGGAGGCCCCTCTGGCGTCAGAGTTGTTTGCCAGTGTCGTCACCTTGAACCAGTTGTTCGGCATCTCTTCTTCCCCTGCAAGCAGCGGTGCGTGCTTGCTGAAGTGCCGGCAAAAGTCGTTCAGTCGTCTGGCCATTTGAGTCACCACGTCGCACGTCTGTGTCGGTATGTTTGTGTGATTGTTCGTGTTTTTATATTTGTTTGTCTGTATGTGTGTATGTGTGATTGTTCGTGTTTTTATGTTTGTCTGTATGTGTGTATTTGTGATTGTTCGTGTTTTTATGTTTGTCTGTATGTGTGTTTGTGTGATTGTTCGTGTTTTTATGTTTGTCTGTATGTGTGTTTGTGTGATTGGTCGTGTTTTTATATTTGTCTGTATGTGTGTTTGTGTGATTGGTCGTGTTTTTATGTTTGTCTGTATGTGTGTATGTTCGTAGGTTTGAGAATGTTTCAAACAGGCAACGGTGTGTCATATTACGGCTTTTACTAATCCACTAAGCGCCATAACATCAAAGCTAAGTGCACTTTTCACAAACCTGCACTATGAGGTCATTTCTGTACAGGGAATACACATTACTACTAATATTATGGTTATTATTATTATTAATATGATTATTATGATTTTCATTATAATTATTATAGTTATTGTTTTGGAGCTGGTAATTGCCATCCTTGTGAATCCATACGGATGAAGTAAGAGTAGGCTTGTATCTGTTGTTGTTGTTGTTGTTTTTATGTTTTTATTACAACTGCATCTATGACTTTTATGACTTTATTTGTGTTTCAATATCATAAAAAACTATTATAATCATTATAATTAATTAATTAATTAATATTCATTATTATTTCTTGTCACAAACGACTGACACACGAGCGCCTCTGCAGCGCCTCTTCTTGTCGCTGTCGAGGGGGTGCATGCGGAAGAAGCAGTTGAGCCTCTCGCCCAGCGGCCTCCCCCCCTCCATCATCGCCACCATGCCCTCCCAGAAGACCAGCCCCACGATCCACAAGTTGTGCTGGTGGTCGTCGGGGTCGTTGTGGTTGTTGTGGTTGTGGTGGTTGTTGTGGTGGCGGCTGTGGTGGTGAGAGGCAAGTGTGGCTGTGGTCGTCGTCACCAAACATAGAACTTTTTCTTCTTTGTCTTTTCGTTGTAGAACCTTGGTTTTGATATTTTAAAAAATAACTAATATTCATTTTTCTCATCATCATTATCATAATCACCATGATCATAATCATCATCATCATCACCACCCCTATCATCATCATCATCATCACCACCTGCTTGGATGAGAAGTCGAATGATTGGTTGGCAGACCTCCGTTGGTTCAACTCGATCCTCTCCACCACCACCTCCTCCACCTCCAAGTCGAAGCTGTCATGATGATGATGATGATGAGGATGATGGTGGTGGTGGTGATGATGATGAAGAGGGTGAGTGAGATGGAGATGATGATGGTCAGAATGTAAATGATAAAAAGTGCAAAACAAAATGTATTGTTTGTTTGCACGTCTTCAATTATCTTCTCTTTGCTCCTCACCTCTTCATCAACCACTCTCTTATCTCGTCCACCCCACTCCAGCCCCTCATCAACATGCTCATCGCTGTGTGGTTGTATGTGCGGTTGTACGTGGAGATGTATGTGTGGTTGTATGTGTAGTTGTACGTGGAGATGTATGTGTGGTTGTATGTGTGGATGTCTGTGTGTGTGTGTTGTATGAGTGGTTACATGTGCAACAACATCTCATTATTACGATAATACTGCCACAATGAATTCTGTTTCGTTTTATCATCCTATTTTAAATAAACCATAATAATGCGTTATTTTTTGCTGGCACATCCCTACCGCAGGAAATTGCAATGTTTAAAAGTGCATTACGTTGATCGGATCCTTCTTCGTAAACATCCTCATTATCGTTATTGCTATTATTGTTGTTGTTGTTGTTGTTTTTGTTATTGTCTTTACTATCATTATCATAATCATCTGCATCATCATCGTTATCATCGTCGTCATCGTAGTTACTCATCAGTCTATCTGTGATGTCATTGCTGTCAGAGATGATGTTGTTGTTGTTGTTGTTGTTGTTAGTGTCTTCAGTAGTATTGGTAGTAGTATTACTTTCTTCGTCAGTTGTAGAATTATAGTTATTATTATTATTATTATCAGTAGTAGTGTTAGTAGCAAGAGTAGTAGTGTTTGTAGTACTAGCAAGAGTAGTATTAGTAGTAGTAGTAGTGGTAGTAGTGGTAGTAGTAGTAGTAGTAGTAGTAGTAGTAGTAGTAGTAGTAGTAGTAGTAGTAGTAGTAGTAGGAGTAGTAGTAGTAGTAGTGTTAGTAGCAAGAGTTGTAGTAGTACATGTAGTATCAGTAGTATTGGAAGTATTAGTAGTAGTAGTAGTAGTAGTAATAGTAGTAGTAGTAGTAGTAGTAGTAGTAGTAGTAGTAGTAGTAGTAGTAGTAGTAGTAGTAGTAGTAGTAGTAGTAGTAGTAGGAGTAGTAGTAGTATTAGTAGAAGCAACAGTAGTTGCAGTAGTAGTAGTAATAGAAGCAGGAATCATAGTAGTAGTAGTAGTAGTAGTAGTAGTAGTAGTAGTAGTAGTAGTAGTAGTAGTAGTAGTAGTAGTAGTAGTAGTAGTAGTAGTAGTAGTAGTAGTAGAAGCAGTAGTAGTAGTAGTATTAGAAGCAACAGTAGTAGTAGTGGCGATTTGCTTTTTCGAGTTGGGACACAAGACGGTGAAGAAGCGATTGTTGGCGAGTCTCTGCTCACTGAACGAAGTCATCTCCTGCTTCACTCTTCTCCCGCTTCTATCGCTCATATTATTATTATTATTATTATTATTATTATTATTATTATCAATATTATTAATGGCATTATCAATTAAATTATCATTATTGGTGTTGTTTTTACGGATCACGTGGTCATTCATCAACTTCGACGCGTCCACTCCTTCTGCACTTGATTCCTTCCCCAAAAGTTCCCTCGAAGATTCAGTCTCTTCTTTAGTATCGTCATCAACATTAGTAAGCCTCTTGTAATTATTATAATTATTATTATTAGTGTTGTTGTTGTTGTTAATAATTAATTGGCTCCTACGTTGGTCAGAAGCATCTAGTTGGTTGGCGTGGATACGAACCGAGGGATCATCGCAGGTCACGAGGTCATGAACTTCACTCACCTTGACCTCGACCTTGCAGTCTTGTGACTTTGAACTAGATAAAGAATCGTTTAAGGGATTTTCCAGCAAAGCGGAAGTTACGTTGGTGACGTTGGTGGACTTGAAATGGGCACTATTTGTGATCTTTTGGTTCAAAATGTCGAACTTGTGGTTGACGTGGTTGAAGAGTTTGAGGGCGTGTTGGTGGTTGAAGTTGGAGGCGAGGTGGTCGTCGAGGTGTTGTTTCAGCTCGAAGTAGTGCTGGAGTGAGTGCTCCATGTCCGCCTGACTCAAGATGTCCTGTTTGTTGATGTTGTTGTTGTTGATGTTGATGTTGTTGTTGTTGTTGATGTTGTAAAAACTGTTGTTATCGTTGTCGTTTGTGAGTAGTGTGTTTTCCAAGTTGTTGTTGTTGTAAACTTCTGTTACGAAGCTTTTGTTGCTGATGTAGTTGTCGCAGTTGAGAACAGACATGATTGCTGGTGTGGTTGATTCATTATTTGATTCATTATTCGATTCAGTCGTCGATTCAGTCGTCGATTCAGAATCAAGCACAAAACCACAATCGAAATTATTCGAATCTTTAGTTGCCAAAGAGTCCTCAGCCAAATTTGGCTTCACGAGCAGTTTAGGGAGCGGCAACGTCTTGGAAGGTGGTTTGTTGAGAAGAGCGTTGAAAAGAATTTTTTGGAAACTGTTGAGAGTGTTGTTGGCTTGGAAGGGTGTTGTTGTTGTTGTTGAGTGTTGTGGAGCATCTTGTTGCTCCACATTGCGAAGCGCTTCATTGTTACTTTCGTTGTCGTTGTTGTTGTCGTTGTTGTTGTCGTTGTTGTTGTCGTTGTTGCTGTTGCTGTTGTTGCTGGTCTTGAGTGGAAGGAGCCTCTTCAGAACATCTACCACGCTCTTGCTTGTCGTGAAGATGTTGTTTTGATGATGATTACTGTTATTGTTTTGATGATGATTACTGTTATTGTTTTGATGATGATTACTGTTATTGTTTTGATGATGATTACTGTTATTGTTATTATTGTTGACAATCTGATGAGCAGTGTTTTCCACGTATGCAACATTAGCAACAAGGTTTATTTGGTTCATCCACAAGTTGTTGTTGTTGTTGGTTTTATTAATATTTGTATTATTGTAGTTGTTGTTAATACTATTACTTTTTTTATTGTTGGCTTCATTGTACTTTGCAATATAATCTTGGAATATTGCCAACTTTTTTGCATTTTCTTCTTCATCATCAGCGTCATCATCATCATCATCATCATCATCATCATTATCTTCGTCATCTTCATCATCATCATCACTCTCACTCGTCTCATCATTTTTGTCGAGATGAGATGATGATGAGAAAAAGAAAGAATTATTATTATTATTATTATTAATTATAATTTTGTTATTACTATCATTGTGATGTAGGGTGTTGGCGGTTGCTGTGTTGCTGTTGTTGTTGTTGGTGTTGTTGTTGTTGTTGTTGTTGTTGGTGTTGTTAGTGAGATGGGTGGACGAAAGGTTGTGAAAAGAGATGGGTAGTTTGCAGTTAATGAAGGGTAGTGATGATGATGATGATGATGGTGATGGTGATAGTTGCTTGTTTGTTAGGAGAAAGTTAACGCTGCTAAGGTCAGTGTTGTTGTTGTTGTTGAGGACGGAAGAGGTAATGATGTTGTAGTTGGTTGGAAGAGAGTTTGTGTTGTTGATGATGTTGATAGAGTTTGAGGGTAGGTTGATGAGGTTGTTGTTGTTGTTGATGATGATGGAAGAAGAGGAGGAAGAAAAGGAGGAAGAAGAGAAGGAGGAAGAGGAAGGAGGAAGAGAAGATGGATGGAGGGAAGAGGAATGGAGGGAGGAGGAGGGAGTAGTGATGACGTCAGGTGGCTTGCTTCTTTTGCGCTTGCAGGGCAGGAATTGCGAGCGGTGGTCGTTGCTGGCGACCTGCTGCTTATACTGCTCCAGGATGCTCATCACCCGCTCCAGCTCTTGCGAGTCCTTCTCGTTGCCTGAGCCGCCTTGACCTATTTTCGAACCTTGACCTGCTTTCGAGGCTTGACCTGGTTCGCTCTTGTTTGATTTGCTGCTCTGGTTGCGGTTTCTCGAGGGTTGTTTTACGTTTCTGTTCTGTGATTGGTTGATGAGGATTTGGAAGTTTTGTTGCTGTTGCTGTTGTTGTTGTTGCTGTTGATCAGGTAGTTGTTGCGTAGTGAAGATGATGTTGTTGTTATCGTTGCCTTTGTTGAAAGGAAGGCGTATGAGTTGTTGTGGAAGTTTGTTGATTTGTTGTAATACCTGGAAGGAAGTTGTTGTCAGTTGTTGTTGTTGTTGTTGTTGTTGTTGTTGTTGTTGTTGTTGTTGTGTGTTGACCTTGTTGAGGGTTTGCTGGAAGACTTGTGTCGGTTGTTGCAGCAGTTGAATTCTCTGACCTGTCGCAAGCAATATGTTGTGTCGCAGATTGCTTGTTGTCAGAAAACTCTTCTGTTGTTGCTGCTGTTGCTGTTGTTGCTGTTGTTGTTGTTGTTGTTGTTGTTGCTGTTGTTGTTGGATGGCGTTGTTTTGTTTGAGCTGGTTCAGGAAAACGTTTCGTTGCAGTCTGGCGTCACTGTTCTTTCGCTGGAAAGTGTTCAATGATTTGTTGACAAATTAAAGAGAAGAATAATTGTTTAGACAAAATTCAAAGTTTAAAAGCTTTCCTGGTTGCCACCTGTGCCGTCACAATGGCGCCAAAAGATGAAGGAGCTGCATCGCATGGGGGATTGTTGTTGTTGTTGTTGTTAATGATATTGTTGATGTTGCTGTTGTTGCTGTTGTTAATGATATTGTTGTTGTTGTTGGGGTTTTTGTTGTTAATGATATTGTTGTTGTTGTTGGGGTTGTTGATGACCTGAATGTTGTCGTCGTTGTTGAGTAGCATTGAAGATTCAGCGTCTGAGGCGACCACAGTGGCAGCGTTGGCGATCTGAAGCGTTGAGGCTGCATGATTGAAGTCGTCGCCACCGCTCGTCGTCAGGTCTGTCTCGTTGGAATAGGTGAAGCCGTCGAGAGATGAGAGGTTGTTGCTGTTGTTGTTGTGGAAGATGTGGATGTTGTTGTTGTTGGTCTGCAGGATGAGGTTGTTGTTGTTGTTGTCTTGACTACTGCCTCCTCTTTGTGGCTTGTTCAGGAAAACAAACCTGTTCATCGAGACGACGTCTTCAACATCTCGACTGACGTCACCACCCCCCACGAAGGTTCCAGAGGTGTGGAAAGCATCTGACAGCTGTTTGGACTCTGGACCGTGTGCCTTGATCTGAGATGAAGAAGAAGAAGAAGAAGAAGAAGAGAAGTCAGTGAAGAATGAAGGTGCACAGGATGAAGGTGCACAGGATGAAGGTGCACATGATGAAGGTGCACAGGATGAAGGTGCACATGATGAAGGTGCACAGGATGAAGGTGCACATGATGAAGGTGCACAGGATGAAGGTGCACATGATGGAGGTGCACAGAATGAAGGTGCACATGATGAAGGTGCACAAGATGAAGGTGCACAGGATGAAGGTGCACAGGATAAAGGTGCACATGATGAAGCGGCACTCTCAGGGGCGCCTTCTCCACCCTGCTGTCCACTCATCCCTGCAATGGCTGCTTCTGTCGGCACGCATGTGAGCCTGTCGTTGGAGGACGACTGCGTAGGCATGTGTGGGTCTTTCCAGATGTTTGCTTTTTCGTCTGGAGGGGAGGGCGTCGTTTGCTTGCTGGCATCGCTTGACGGAAGCACTTCACTGCAGCGCCTCATGCGCACATCTGGAGAGTCTAGAAGCTTCTGAGACAACATTCATTTATTTCACATTACTCATTTATTTTTAGAATGGTTTCATTCCATCAGAATTTGTTTACGAGTCCACTTGCGCAGTCCTGAACTTTCATTCGGCACAAACACTCAAAGAATCCCTCCTGCAGTCCTCACAGGAGTTTGATCGATTGCCGACCACTCATGTGCACTTGCCTCCACACTCCTACAGAGTTCTTTGCGTGCACAACTGCTGCAGTCTCCAGTGCTTATGTAGCAGTCTCCTGCACTTCCGCACACATACACAAACGTACACACACCTTCGAGACATACATATACATACACCGACACACGCACGCACACTCCACAATGTGTACGCATGCTTGCACGAGGAAATGCTGTTGCTGCTCGCGTGACAATGCGTCTGCAACACTTCCTCCTCTTCACACACACACACACACACACACACGCACGCACGCACACACACACACACACACACACACACACACACACACGCACACACACACACACACATGCACGTGTGTGTTTAAAAGATGAATCAGAAGCACATTGTGTGTGCAAACGTTTTGCGTTTCATGCACAACCATGTTGTTGTTGTTGTTGTGTGCTTCCTTTAGTCACACGTGCGTGCATGCAGGATTGCTTGCTGACGTCATGGAAGTGTACAAGCTGTTTGTTTATTAAGCAGTGTACGTCAGAGAGGTTTGGTGCGGTGTTGGAATTCACGAAATTATGATTTAGTATGTTCCAGGAAATTGTATCAATGGAGTATCGGTGATGATGATGATGACGACGTCGGTGATGATGACGATGACGTCGGTGATGATGACGATGACGTCGGTGATGATGATGACGACGTCGGTGATGATGACGATGACGTGGGTGATGATGATGACGACGTCGATGATGATGACGATGATGACGTCGGTGATGATGACGATGATGACGTCGGTGATGGTGATAGTCTCAATGAAATAGTGAAGAAAAACAAAGATGTGAAGAGATTTGAGGAAGCAGACGCCTGGCGCTCAAACGTTGAGGAGTGTGCAGACAGGTGGGTGGGTGGATGGATGGATGGGTGGATGGTGGTGGTGCAAGTGGTCAGTTGGAGAAGGTGAGGAGTGGTGGTGGTGGAGGAGCAACAAAGAGGTTTAGAGGCGTAATCACACACCCACACACACACATACACACACACACACACACACACACACAAACACACACACACACACACACACACACACACACACACACACACACACACACACACACACACACATACACACGCAAACAAACACACACACAAACAAACACACACACACACACATACACACACACACACACACACACAGAGTGAAAATGTGAGTGGGCTGTTCAGAGTTGTTACACACGAAAGTGTAAAAGTGAAAACAGATAAAGACGACTTTAATTGCGATTAATTATGATATTTAATTAAATTAAAACAATTGAAATAATTTAATGAGTCATAATTGAGTGGTTAATAGGGTTGAGTATGATGAGCAGATATGATGGTGGTGGTGATGATGATCCAGCAATTTGCCTTCACCCAATGAATCAGCTCACAAAAGCCTTAAAAAGCCTTAAACAAAATTGATTTGGCTGCAAAGGTGGGAAAGAAGAAGGAAAGGAAGAAGGAAAGGAAGAAGGGAAGGAAGAAGGGAAGGAAGAAGGGAAGGAAGAAGGGAAGGAAGAAGGGAAGGAAGAAGGGAAGGAAGAAGGGAAGGAAGAAGGGAAGGAAGAAGGGAAGGAAGAAGGGAAAGAAGAAGGAAAGGAAGAAGGAAAGGAAGAAGGGAAGGAAGAAGGGAAGGAAGAAGGGAAGGAAGAAGGGAAGGAAGAAGGGAAGGAAGAAGGGAAAGAAGAAGGAAAGGAAGAAGGAAAGGAAGAAGGGAAGGAAGAAGGGAAGGAAGAAGGGAAGGAAGAAGGGAAGGAAGAAGGAAAGGAAGAAGGAAAGGAAGAAGGGAAGGAAGAAGGGAAGGAAGAAGATTGGGAAGGAAGAAGGGAAGGAAGAAGGGAAGGAAGAAGGGAAGGAAGAAGGGAAGGAAGAAGGGAAGGAAGAAGGGAAGGAAGAAGGGAAGGAAGAAGGGAAGGAAGAAGGGAAGGAAGAAGGGAAGGAAGAAGGGAAGGAAGAAGGGAAGGAAGAAGGGAAGGAAGAAGGAAAGGAAGAAGGGAAGGAAGAAGGGAAGGAAGAAGGGAAGGAAGAAGGGAAGGAAGAAGGGAAGAAAGAAGATTGGGAAGGAAGAAGGGAAGGAAGAAGGGAAGGAAGAAGGGAAGGAAGAAGGGAAGGAAGAAGGGAAGGAAGAAGGAAAGGAAGAAGGGAAGGAAGAAGGGAAGGAAGAAGGGAAGGAAGAAGGGAAGGAAGAAGGGAAGAAAGAAGATTGGGAAGGAAGAAGGGAAGGAAGAAGGGAAGGAAGAAGGGAAGGAAGAAGGGAAGGAAGAAGGAAAGAAGAAGGGAAGGAAGAAGGGAAGGGAGAAGGGAAGGAAGAAGGGAAGGAAGAAGCGAAGGAAGAAGGGAAGGAAGAAGGGAAGGAAGAAGGGAAGGAAGAAGGGAAGGAAGAAGGGAAGGAAGTAGGGAAGGAAGAAGGGAAGGAAGTAGGGAAGGAAGAAGATTGGGAAGGAAGAAGGGAAGGAAGAAGGGAAGGAAGAAGGGAAGGAAGAAGGGAAGAAAGAAAGGAAGGAAGAAGGGAAGGAAGAAGGGAAGGAAGAAGGGAAGGAAGAAGGGAAGGAAGAAGGGAAGGAAGAAGGGAAGGAAGAAGGGAAGGAAGAAGGAAAGGAAGAAGGGAAGGAAGAAGGGAAGGAAGAAGGGAAGGAAGAAGGGAAGGAAGAAGGGAAGGAAGAAAGGAAGGAAGAAGGAAAGAAGAAGGGAAGGAAGAAGGAAAGGAAGAATGGAAGGAAGAAGGGAAGGAAGAGGGGAAGGAAGAAGGGAAGGAAGAAGGGAAGGAAGAAGGGAAGGAAGAAGGAAAGGAAGAAGGGAAGGAAGAAGGGAAGGAAGTAGGGAAGGAAGAAGGGAAGGAAGAAGGGAAGGAAGAAGGAAAGAAGAAGGGAAGGAAGAAGGGAAGGAAGAAGGGAAGGAAGAAGGGAAAGAAGAAGGGAAGGAAGAAGGAAAGGAAGAAGGGAAGGAAGAAGGGAAGGAAGAAGGAAAGGAAGAAGGGAAGGAAGAAGGAAAGGAAGAAGGGAAGGAAGAAGGGAAGGAAGAAGGAAAGGAAGAAGGGAAGGAAGAAGGGAAGGAAGAAGGGAAGGAAGAAGGGAAGGAAGAAGGGAAGGAAGAAGGGAAGGAAGAAGGGAAGGAAGAAGGGAAGGGAGAAGGGAAGGAAGAAGGGAAGGAAGAAGGGAAGGAAGAAGGGAAGGAAGAAGGGAAGGAAGAAGGGAAGGAAGAAGGGAAGGAAGAAGGGAAGGAAGAAAGGGAGGAAGAAGGGAAGGAAGAAGGGAAGGAAGAAGGGAAGGAAGAAGGGAAGGAAGAAGGGAAGGAAGAAGGGAAGGAAGAAGGGAAGGAAGAAGGGAAGGAAGAAGGGAAGGAAGAAAGGAAGGAAGAAGGGAAGGAAGAAGGGAAGGAAGAAGGGAAGGAAGAAGGGAAGGAAGAAGGGAAGGAAGAAGGGAAGGAAGAATGGGAGGAAGAAGGGAAGGAAGAAGGGAAGGAAGAAGGGAAGGAAGAAGGGAAGGAAGAAGGGAAGGAAGAAGGGAAGGAAGAAGGGAAGGAAGAAAGGGAGGAAGAAGGGAAGGAAGAAGGGAAGGAAGAAGGGAAGGAAGAAGGGAAGGAAGAAGGGAAGGAAGAAGGGAAGGAAGAAGGGAAGGAAGAAGGGAAGGAAGAAAGGAAGGAAGAAGGGAAGGAAGAAGGGAAAGAAGAAGGGAAGGAAGAAGGGAAGGAAGAAGGGAAGGAAGAAGGGAAGGAAGAAGGGAAGGAAGAAGGGAAGGAAGAAGGGAAGGAAGAAGGGAAGGAAGAAGGGAAGGAAGAAGGAAAGGAAGAAGGGAAGGAAGAAGGGAAGGAAGAAGGGAAGGAAGAAGGAAAGGAAGAAGGGAAGGAAGAAGGGAAGGAAGAAGGGAAGGAAGAAGGGAAGGAAGAAGGGAAGGAAGAAGGGAAGGAAGAAAGGAAGGAAGAAGGGAAGGGAGAAGGGAAGGAAGAAGGGAAGGAAGAAAGGAAGGAAGAAGGGAAGGAAGAAGGGAAGGAAGAAAGGAAGGAAGAAGGGAAGGAAGAAGGGAAGGAAGAAAGGAAGGAAGAAGGGAAGGAAGAAGGGAAGGAAGAAGGGAAGGAAGAAGGAAAGGAAGAAGGGAAGGAAGAATGGAAGGAAGAATGGAAGGAAGAAGGGAAGGTAGAAGGGAAGGAAGAAGGAAAGGAAGAAGGGAAGGAAGTAGGGAAGGAAGAAGGGAAGGAAGTAGGGAAGGAAGAAGGGAAGGGAGAAGGGAAGGAAGTAGGGAAGGAAGAAGGGAAGGAAGTAGGGAAGGAAGAAAGGAAGAAAGAAGGGAAGGAAGAAGGGAAGGAAGAGGGGAAGGAAGAAGGGAAGGAAGAAGGGAAGGAAGAAGGGAAGGAAGAAGGAAAGGAAGAAGGGAAGGAAGAAGGGAAGGAAGTAGGGAAGGAAGAAGGGAAGGAAGAAGGGAAGGAAGAAGGGAAGAAAGAAGGGAAGGAAGAAGGGAAGGAAGAAGGGAAGGAAGAAGGGAAGGGAGAAGGGAAGGAAGAAGGGAAGGAAGAAGGGAAGGAAGAAGGGAAGGAAGAAGGGAAGGAAGAAGGAAAGGCTTCGTCATAGAGGTGTGATTGCAAATATTTCTCACTGCATACGAATTAATATGCCATTTCAATAGGGTGAATACAAATAAATAAGTTAATAAATGAACCTAACTCAAAAAAATCAATTCAAAAATATATTCAGTTCTTGAAATAAATTATTTAACAAATATTATGACAAATCAAGAATCCTAAGGGAACTAATAATAGATTGTTAAAATGACCAAAAAACACCATTAAAGAAGAAGAGGGAAGCAACTTCCCAGAGATGAAATATGAACCAAGGAAACGAAACTCCAAATTAGAGGCCCTTTATTTGAAATATAAAAGTGAATTACAAAACTATATAATTGAAAAATAATTAAATATTTTAGAATTTAAAGAATTCAAAATGGATTTAAATGGTTCAAGAGGAAGGAAGAAGCGTCGTGATGGTGATGCGATCAACCACCCTAGGCCCTCGAGAAGTCACTGGCGAAAGAAAGAGGCTCTGTACAAACTCCACAACTTCAGCCTTTTGCTCTTTTTATGCTTTTGAACTTTTTCTTTTTTTTCTCGATTTTTTTCTTTTGCTGCCTCGACTCTTTCCCTTGGATGGAGCAGCCGTCGAGTGGTTGTGTCCCAATCTTTAGGACTTTACGCGCCAGTTCTTCCCAAACTTACTCGTTTTCAAGATCACAACCATCACTAACACTCCACTACTACTAGTACTATCATCCTCAACCACACCACCACCACCACCACCACCACCATCCACCACCAGAAACCACAACCCACCCCTAAATCAATAGGTATCCCCCTCCACTCCTCCTCCACTCCACCTCCACTCCACCTCCACTCCACCTCCACTCCACCTCCACTCCACCTCCACTCCACCTCCCTCGACCAACTCCTCTCCCCACACCATCAAGCTGCCCCCACCCATCAAGCTGCCCCCACCCCATCAAGCTGCCCCCACCCATCAAGCTGCCCCCAACCCATCAAGCTGCCCCCACCCATCAAGCTGCCCCACCCATCAAGCTGCCCCACCCATCAAGCTGCCCCTCACCCATCAAGCTGCCCCCACCCATCAAGCTGCCCCCACCCCATCAAGCTGCCCTCACCCCATCACACAAACTCATGGACACGGTGGTACTTGTGGTGGTGGTGGTGGTTGTTGTTGTGGCTGGCATTCAGCCTCCTCCTCACGCCCGCCACCAACAACTTCCTCGCCTCCGAAGCTATGAACACCGTCGACGAGACGCCTATCAGGAAGATGATGTCTGTGTGGTGGTGATGATGATGATGATGTCTGTGTGGTGGTGATGATGATGATGATGTCTGTGTGGTGGTGGTGGTGGTGGTGATGATGTCTGTGTGGTGGTGGTGGTGATGATGTCTGTGTGGTGGTGGTGGTGATGATGATGTCTGTATGGTGGTGATGATGATGATGATGTCTGTGTGGTGGTGGTGGTGATGATGATGTCTGTGTGGTGGTGATGATGATGATGATGTCTGTGTGGTGGTGGTGGTGAATATGATCATTATTGAAATCACTTCGCCATAACAAAAACAACTATCACCCCCTCCCACCACCAACAACTACCACCCCCTCCCTCCCACCACCAACAACTAGCACTCAACTACCACCCCCTCCCACCACCAACAACTACCACCCCCTCCCACCACCAACAACTAGCACTCAACTACCACCCCCTCCCACCACCAACAACTAGCACTCAACTACCACCCCCTCCCACCACCAACAACTACCACCCCCTCCCACCACCAACAACTAGCACTCAACTACCACACCCTCCCACCACCAACAACTAGCACTCAACTACCACCCCTCTTACCCCCCACGCAAACCACCACGCAACCATGCAGTGAGAGCGCCTCAGTCTGGAAGACGGCTTGGAGGGGCGCGGTGTAGATGACCAGCAACTGGCCGAGGACCGAGGCTCCGACAGCGAAGAGGAAGGGCTTGTTGGTGGTGAGGCCGATGCGGAAGACGCTCTTCGTGTGGGAGCGTGAGCCCAGGGCGTTGAACATGTCGAAGAAGACGAAGCAGGTGAACGTCATCGTCGTGTCGCGTCTGCTCACCACCTGAGTGGGGCAGAGTTTGGGTGAGGTTAGGTTTAGGTTAAGGTTGAGGTTCGGGGCAGGGCAGGGTTAGGTTAGGGCTAGAATCAGAATCGGAGTGGGATTTGGGTCAAGGTAGGTTAGGAACAAGATCAGGGTTAAGGTCAGGGTCAAGGAAGGTTTAGAGTGAGGGCGGGATTGAAGCACCTGGTCGGACATCTCCCTAGCGAAGATCCACAGCGTGCCTGCGACGATGATGGCAGCCGAGATGACGACGTTGACGAGGAGTGAGCGGGTGATGATGCGCTCCTTCACGCGGCGAGGTGGCTGCTTCAAGACGTCAGGGTCGACTGGCTCCAAGCCCAGACTGTCGTCGTGGTGGTGGTGGTCATGGTAGCGGTGGTGGTGTCGGATGGAATAACAAAGTACAAACAAATCACATTGTTCCCACCCCTCTACCATCCACCCCTCTTCCATCCACCCATCCACCAAACACGGCGACAGCACCTCTGGGCAGGGGGTCCGTCCATGATGATGTTGATCCACAGGATCTGCATGGCGTTCAGTGGATTCGGCATGCCGAAGATGGTGGAGAGCGTGATCAGGGAGAGGGCTGCGATGCTCCTGTGGGGGGGAGGAGAGATGATGATGAAGTGGAGAAGGGTTGTGGCTACTTCTACTACTACCCCTACTACTGTTACTACTACTACTACTACTACTACTACTTCTACTACTACTACTACTACTACCACTACTACTACTACTACTACTACTACTACTACTACTACTACTACTACTACCACTACTACTACTACTACTACTACTACTACTACTACTACTACTACTACTACTACTACTACTACTACTAACGTGCTGAGTTGGAAGCGGACGAAGTTTCTGATGTTGAAGAAGATGCCCTTGCCCTCCTCGATGGCGTGTCTGCCATGTTAGGTGCCGTGGAAAATGTATATAATGGTAATAATAGTTGAAAAATTATTAAATAATTAATGGAACAATTAATCGATACTATCAAATTAACTAATTAATTTAAATAGTAAAAACATAAATAATCATAAATAAAACGGTTAGAAATTGACTAAATAATATTATTATTATAATATACTTAGTAGCGCCGTCTGCAGAATAAGAAATAGTAAACATTTTGATAAACATGAATATAATTAATATAATGATAAACTATAGTTAGCAGCAGCAGCAGGGGTGGCGCGTACAGGATGGTGGCGAAGTTGTCGTCGACGAGGATCATGTCGGCTGCCTCCTTCGAGACGTCGGTGCCTGACCTGCCCATCGAGATGCCTTTGCAGTGGGTGTGGTCGTTGGGTGGTCGTTGGTGGTGTGGTTAATGGGGAGTGGTGGTTGGTGGTGTGGTTAATGGAGAGTGGTGGTTAGTGGTGTGGTTAATGGGGAGTGGTGGTGAGTGGGTGGGTGGGTGGATGGGCGCAGAGAAAGAAATGAATGAATGCAAGAGAGAGAGAGGGCGAAAGTAGAGAGGACCTACCGATGTCAGCGGACTTGAGGGCGACAGAGTCGTTCACTCCGTCCCCCGTCATGCCGACGATGTTGCCGCTCGCCTGCAGAGCCTGTGTGGTTCATGTTGTTGTTGTCGTTGTCGTTGTTGTTGATGAAGATTTGTGATGTTATTGTGGTCCATGTTGTTGTTGTTGTTGTTAGTGAAGATTTGTGATGTTATTGTGGTCGTTGTTGTGGTTATGTTGACGTCATTAGCATGGTTTTGCGTAAAACCTCAATCATCACCAGCTCCACCTTCGCAATCATCACCAGCTCCACCTTCGCAATCATCACCAGCACCATCTTCGCAATCATCACCAGCACCACCTTCGCAATCATCACCAGCACCACCTTCGCAATCATCACCAGCACCACCTTCGCAATCATCACCAGCACCACCTTCACAATCATCACCAGCACCACCTTGATAATCTTGTACTTGTGTCTTGGAGATGTCCGATAGAAGACTGAGATGGTGTCGATGATGGCGCTGAAGCTGTCAAGGCGATGATGATGATGATGATGGTGGTGATGGTAATGATAATCATAGTGGTGGAAATGATAAAATCGCGAACTCACCTTCACCATTTCAGCGGTCAGCCACCATCCGACCCCTCTCATTTTACCCACCCCACCCACTCAACAACCCTCACCCACTCACGCAACTCCCTCCTCAGCCCCCCCCCCCCCTCCCCCACACACCTCTGGTCACTCATGGCCTCGATCTCCTGACCACTCATCGTTCCATCCCTCTCCACAGGGATGCCCAAGCGTTGAGCCACCGCAAGTGCAGTCTCCACCGCATCGCCCGTCACCATCTTCAAGCTCACCTGCACACGTACGTGTGTGTGTGCGTGTGTGTGTGTGTGTGTGTGTGTGTGTGTGTGTGCGTGTGTGTGTGTGTGTGTGTGTGTGTGTGGGAGGAGGGTGGAGAAGGGTGAAGAGGTTTGTGGGAAAGTATTTGTTGAAAAATAATTCAAATAATCCGAAAACTCAGCGAAGAATTTAAAGTAACATTTACCCAAACTGCCCCTCCTCCCTCCCCCACCATCACCTGCATCTGCCGGAGCATGGCAACAGCCTCAGCTACACCCTCCCTGGGCGGGTCGATCATGCCGATCATGCCCAGGAACGTCAACTTCTCGTCATCCTCGCCACTCGCCAGTGCCAGTACTGGTGGTCGAGGAGGGGGAGGTGGTTGAGGAGGGGGAGGTGGTGGTTGAGGAGGAGGAGGTGGTGGTTGAAGAGGGGGAGATGGTGGTTGAGGAGGGGAAGTGGTGGTTGAGGAGGGGGAGGTGGTTGAGGAGGGGGAGGTGGTGGTTGAGGAGGGAAAAGTGGTGGTCGAGGAGGGGGAGGTGGTGGTTGAGGAGGGGAAGGTGGTGGTTGAGGAGGGGGAGGTGGTGGCTGAGGAGGGGGAGGTGGTGGTTGAGGAGGGGGAGGTGGTGGTTGAGGAGGAGAGGTGGTGGTCGAGGAGGGGGAGGTGGTGGTCGAGGAGGGGAGGTGGTGGTTGAGGAGGGGGAGGTGGTGGTTGAGGAGGGGGAGGTGGTGGTTGAGGAGGGGGAGGTGGTGGTCGAGGAGGGGGAAGTGGTGGTTGAGAAGGGGGAGGTGGTGGTCGAGGAGGAGGTGGTGGTTGAGGAGGGGGAGGTGGTGGTTGAGGAGGGGGAGGTGGTGGTTGAGGAGGGGGAAGTGGTGGTCGAGGAGGGGGAAGTGGTGGTTGAGGAGAGGGAGGTGGTGGTTGAGGAGGGGGAGGTGGTGGTTGAGAAGGGGGAGGTGGTGGTTGAGGAGGGGGAGGTGGTGGTCGAGGAGGGGGAGGTGGTGGTTGAGGAGAGGGAGGTGGTGGTCGAGGAGGGGGAGGTGGTGGTCGAGGAGGGGGAGGTGGTGGTTGAGGAGGGGGAGATGGTGGTCGAGGAGGAGGAGGTGGTGGTCGAGGAGGGGGAGGTGGTGGATGAGAAGGGGAAGGTGGTGGTTGAGAAGGGGGAGGTGGTGGTCGAAAAGGGGGAGGTGGTGGTTGAGGAGGGGGAGGTGGTGGTTGAGAAGGGGGAGGTGGTGGTTGAGGAGGGGGAGGTGGTGGATGAGGAGGGGGAGGTGGTGGTCGAGGAGGGGGAGGTGGTGGTTGAGGAGGGGGAGGTGGTGGTTGAGAAGGGGAGGTGGTGGTCGAGGAGAGGGAGGTGGTGGTTGAGGAGGGGGAGGTGGTGGTCGAAAAGGGGGAGGTGGTGGTTGAGGAGGGGGAGGTGGTGGTTGAGAAGGAGAGGTGGTGGTCGAGGAGAGGGAGGTGGTGGTTGAGGAGGGGGAGGTGGTGGTTGAAGAGGGGGAGGTGGTGGATGAGGAGGGGGAGGTGGTGATTGAGGAGGGGGAGATGGTGGTTGAGAAGGGGAGGTGGTGGTCGAGGAGGGGGAGGTGGTGGTTGAGAAGGGGGAGGTGGTGGATGAGGAGGGGGAGGTGGTATTCAAGCCGAAACAAGCCTCTGCACTCACCCATCCACACCACACACACCCACACCAAGGCACTCACCCCTGAGTCCTGAACTGCCCATGTTGAAGGCCCTCTGTCTGAAGAGGCTGTGCACTGTGGGCGACAACGACACCGACGACATCCTGGACGACCTCTTCGACTTGTTGTTGCTGTTGTTGCTCAAGTCGTCGTCGTCGTCATGGTAACCATTGTTGACGTTGTCGTCGTTGATGCTGTACAGGAGTCCTGATGATGATGATTGCGATGGTGGTGGTGGTGCTGATGCTGATGATGCCTTGCTGTAGAGGTCGCTGGTGGCGATGTGGTTATTGACGATGACGTCACGCTTCAAGTCGTTATTCCGAGGTAGTTCGTTGAGAACGCTGAAGTGGTTGTGTAGGTTGTGGTGTTTGTGGTGGATGTTGTTGTGGGGTTGTTGTTGTTCGCTGTTGTTCTTGTTGCTGTCTCGGCGTTCGTGGCCGTCAGGGCTGTGGTAGGTGGCGCATCGAGCCATCACCGACTCGAGACTGCCCTTCACGAAGAAGGTCGTCTGCGTGGTGCGGTGTGGTGTGGCATGGTGTTGTGTGGTGTGGCATGTGGCATGGTGTGGTGGTGTGGCATGTGGTGTTTTCAATGTGGTCTATTGCATGGAGACGTTATCAACGTAATCACATCAAGAAACGCCCTTAATAGGGATGCAACAACTACAACACCACCTTGCCACCACCTTGCCACCACCTTGCCACCACCTGACCCCCACCTGACCACCACCTGACCACCACCTGACCACAACCTGACCACCACCTGACCACCACCTGACCACCACCTGACCACCACCTTGCCACCACCTGACCACAACCTGACCACCACCTGACCACCACCTTGCCAGTGACGCCGACAGTCTTGACCATCATGTGCTTCTTGTCCGAAGTGAAAGGCCACTCCTGGATCCTGTCGTAAGGCAGGTCTGTCCACTCGATGCCCGCCTGTGTGGTGGTGGTGATGATGATGATGATGTGGGTGGTGGTGGTGATGATGATGATGGTGGTGTTGATGATGGTGGTGGGGATGATGGTGGTGTTGATGATGGTAATAGTGACGGGGGTGGTAGTGATGATGATGGTAATAGTGATGGTGGTGGTAGTGATGATGATAGACTAACTTGAATGCACACATTTGTATACTAACCTCAATACAATAACTCACTCTGTCATTCTCCAACCCCCTATTTCTTTCTCCATCCCCATCTTTAAACCCCCCCTTCCTTCCCTCCCACCCCCCCCCACCTCACCCCCCCTCCATCTCACCCCCCCCTCCACCTCACCACCCCTCCACCCCCCTCCACCTCACCACCCCCCTTCCCCTCACCAACTCCTCCACCTCACCACCCCCCTCCACCTCACCACCCCCTCCCCTCCACCTCACCACCCCCCTCCACCTCACCACCCCCCCCCACCTTCATGGCACACGTGATGAGGGCTCCCTCTGTTGGTTGGCCCTGCAACTTGCCTCCCACTATGCTTGCATTGTTGCACACTACAGCCGCCTGATGATGATGATGATGGCAATGATGATGATGGTGAAGATGATGGCAATGATGATGATGATGGCAATGATGATGATGATGATGATGATGGCAATGATGATGATGATGATGCGAGAGATCAGTGATTTTAGGATGGCAATGATCAATAACAGATGCGTAGGTTGAAATGTTTGCTTTGTTCTCCTTTGTTTGCATTTGGCAGATTATAAACCCTTACAATCATCATCATCGTCATCATCCTCACCATCATCATCACCACCATCATCATCAGCACCTCGAGCAGCTTATAGATGGACAGATCATCTTCTCCACGGATCGCTTTGCCATCCAACATCACACTGCCCTCTGGACTGTAGCCCAGGCCAGTCACCTGTCACGTGGCGGCGGTGGTGCTGATGATGATGCTGACGGTGGTGATAATGGTGATGATGTCAAAGGCTTTAGTGATAATTGTTGAAGCATTGATGATGATTATAAAGATGTTAACTCAGAAATGACCAAACTAACGGCCAGAACTGCCATCACAACGACAACAACCACAGCTACCACAACCAAAACAACAATAACCACAACAACCACAGTAACGACCACAACAACCACAGTAACGACCACAACAACCACAGTAACGACCACAACAACCACAGTAACGACCACAACAACCACAGTAACGACCACAACAACAACCAAAACAACCACAGTAACGACCACAACGACAAACAGTGGCCATCTTGCCGTCGGAGGTGCACAACTGGGTGACTGTCATCTCGTTCTTGGTCAGCGTGCCTGTCTTGTCGGAGCAGATGACGTTGACGCATCCTTGATGGGGGGGGGGGGAGTGAGAGGGTGGTGGTGATAATATAATAAACATGCACCCCACCCACATCCACCACAACACACCGACACTGAGCAAGCAGACCACACCAAGCAGACCACACCAAGCAGACCACACCAAGCAGACCACACCAAGCAGACGACCACAACAACGAACGACTGACCAAGGGTCTCGACGATGGGCAGCTTCTTGACGATCGCCTCCCTCTTCGCCATCCTCATCACGCCGATCGCCAACGTCACCGTCACCACGATCGGAAGCCCCTCTGGAATCGCTGCCACCGCCAAGCTTTGTGGTGGTTGGAAGCTTTGTCATTTGACGTTTCAATATTTGGAAGTTCACAATTCTTGTTCGACCCCTTCCTTAGCCACCCACTCCACCTTAACAACCACCCCTCCCCCTCCTCAACCACCCACTCCACTTTAACAACCACCCCTCCCCCTCCTCAACCACCCACTCCACCTTAACAACCACCCCTCCCCCTCCTCAACCACCCACTTCACCTTAACAACCACCCCTCCCCCTCCTCAACCACCCACTCCACCTTAACAACCACCCACTCCACCTTAACAACCACCCCTCCCCCTCCTCAACCACCCACTCCACCTTAACAACCACCCACTCCACCTTAACAACCACCCCTTCCCCTCCTCCTCAACCACCCCTCCCCCTCCTCCTCAACCACCCCTCCCCTCCTCCTCAACCACCCACTCACCTGACTCCGATGGTGATGAGGTTGAGGATGGGTCTGCCCTGCAGCCAGCCACAGAAGACGATGAAGGCAATGATGCAGAAGGAGTAGTAGGAGAGCTGCTGCCCCAGTTCGCCCATGTTGCGTTGCAGGGGGGTCTTGGGCGCCTGGTGTGCGTGGGTGGGTAGATGGGTGGGTGGATGGATGAGTGGGTGGTTGGATAAGTGGATGGATGGATGGATGAGTGGATGGATGGATGAGTGGATGGTTGGAGGAATGGATGGATGCATGGACACCTCTTCTGTATCCATCATCTTGAAAATGTTTCCGAACTCAGATCTTTCTCCCGTGCCGATGACGATTCCCTGCAGCATTTAAATAATCCAATAATAATATTAATAAATAATATTACTACTACTACTACTAATAATAAAAAGTATCATCATCATCAGCACACACGGCCGTACCTTGGCGCGTCCGGAGGTGACTAGAGTGCCCATGAAGGCGAGGTTGGCGAGGTTGGCGACGGAGAAGTAGTGGTTCGACTGCTGCATGGCGTCGTCTTCCTTGTGCACCGGCTCCACCTCGCCCGTGAAGGAAGACTCGTCGATGCTCATGTCGTGTGTCTGTGTGGTCGTCGTCGTGGTGGGGAGGGTGGTGGTGGTGGTGGGGAGGGTGGCGGTGAATAGGTGGTTGAACATTCACTCTCCTCCCCTCCTCCTACCCACTTCCTCCCCTCCCAACCACCTTCTCCCCTCCAACCACCTCCTCCCCTCCCAACCACCTCCTCCCCTCCAAGCACCTCCTCCTCTCCAAGCACCTCAAAGAGTCTCAGATCAGCAGGAACTCTGTCTCCCACGTTCAACACCACCACGTCCCCTGGCACCAGGTACTTGGCCAAGAACGTCTCCAAGACTCCGTCCCTTATGCTGATGATGATGGTGGTGGTGATGATGATGATGATAAAGTTTAATTCACAAAGAAATCATGCTCTTCATCATCATCATCACCACCAATCATCATCATCACCACCACCAATCATCATCATGAGCATCCTCATCATCATCACCACCACCATCATGAGCATCACCATCATCATCATCATCACCACCACCATGAGCATCATCATCATCATCACCACCACCATCATGAGCATCACCATCATCATCATCATCACCACCACCATGAGCATCATCATCATCACCACCACCATCATGAGCATCACCATCATCATCATCATCACCACCACCATGAGCATCATCATCATCATCATCACCACCATCATGAGCATCACCATCATCATCATCATCACCACCACCATGAGCATCATCATCATCATCACCACCACCATGAGCATCATCATCATCATCACCACCATCATGAACATCACCATCATCATCATCATCACCACCACCATGAGCATCATCATCATCATCACCACCATCATGAGCATCATCATCATCACCAGTGACACATGGGAGGAACGAGTTGAGTCAAAGCTTCTAAGGACTTTTCTGACCGGTATTCCTGAATACAAACAACCACAAAACAACATCAATAATAATAATTATTATTATTATTATTATATAATTATTTTATTTCTATATTGTTGTTGTCGTCAATATGAATAAGTTGCATTGGTCTGGTTGAGAGCTGACCTGTATGAACGCCACTGTGACGACGATGATGATGGCCTGGGTGGTGGTGGTGGTAATAATGATGATGATGATGATGATGAAGAGGATGGTGATGATGATGGCATTGAGTGATGATGATGATATTGGAGATTGAAATGTCCATAATTATTTGACGATCAGCATCAATATATAGAATATATTTGAAGTGACAAGTACGACAGCAGCTGCATGCATAATAAATACAAAAAGCATATTTTTTAGCGCGTCATCGCGACAATCGATCTCAGCAAACTGGCGGGAACATCGACCTTCAATACAGACCCCCCCCTAAACAACCCTTCCCCTTAAATACAGACCCTCCTAAACAACCCTTCCCCTTAAATACAGACCCCCCCTAAACAACCCTTCCCCTCAAATACAGACCCCCTACATTCTCTTTGCCACAACACCCTCCTCTATTCTCTCCTGCCCTCCCTCCTCCTCTCTTTTTCTTTCCATAGACCATCCCTCTCTTTTTCTCTTCTGCCCCCCCCCCCCCCCCATAAGACCACCACCCTCTCCCTTTTCCTCTTCTCTCCCCCTTCCCCCCCATCTTTCCTTTCCCACAAGAGACCACCCACCTCCTTCTTCTCCCTCCCCTCCCCTCACAGCAGAGATGGAGATGGCGTCGTCGAACTGGCCGAGGAGGAGTGAGATGAGAGCAGAAGCCAGCAGAAGGAGATTCAAGGGTTCTTTGAACTGAGATGGTGGTCGTGGTGGTGATTGTGGTTGTGGTGGTAGTAGGGTGGATGCAGTGGTCGTCGTGGTGGTAGTAGGGTGGATGCAGTGGTCGTTGTGGTGGTTGTGGTCATGATGGTAGTAGAGTGGATGCAGTGGTGGTGGTCGTCGTGGTGTTATGGTGGTTGTGATCGTGGTGGTAGTAGGGTGGATGCAGTCTTCATCGTGGTAGTAGGGTGGATGCAGTGGTGGTGGGATTGGTGGGTGGGTTTATGGAGGTAGTAGGGTTGTGGTTGGGGTGAGTGGTAGTGTTGGTGGGATTTTGGTGGTTATAGAAGTGAAATGGATTGAGGATTGATGGTGCCTTCTCTTGCACCCTCATTGCCTCACCAACCCTCCCTCTCCCCCCCCCCCCACCTGCGTGAAATACTTTTTCCAAAGAGGCTCTTCCTTAGAAATGAGGAACTCATTTGGACCATTGTTCTTCAGACGCACCTCTGCCTCGCTTTTGCCCAAGCCTGCGTGGTGGCAAGGAGGGGTTTACTAACTAATTAAATTGTCTCAAAAATGTTATGGAATTATTTGAAAAGGGTGGTGGGTCATTTTCAAATTTCTATAATTAATTAATGAAAATGAGAAAACGTTTGTTTGCATTGGGAGTGAAGCATTCTTACAAAATTGCAAACTACGAAGGCACAGAGATTATGACATGAGCATTATGTAGGCACAAACCATGTTGGAGGTGGGTGTCGAGTAGTCTGCAGACCTGGTTGTACGTGAGTCGTGCCGCCTCTGCCGAAGAGACTTGCTGGTGCATGGCGTCTGGAGCATTGGTGGAGGGGCAAAAGAGGGCGGCTTCGGATGAGTTCTGTGGTGGTGTGCACAGAAGAAGCTTCAAGATGAGGTGGCTTGCTGGTGATGCTGATCTTAATTGCTTTTATAAGCCAGATCTGTGATCTTAGCATATATATGGATAGTTTTAATGATGTAGGTAAAAATAAGTTGAGAATTTGAACTTACATTATTCACAGATTCGGCGTCGTCATCGGAAGTAATTTTCTTATTTGTTGTACTAAAAAACTTAATCTTTGACAAATAATCCCACATGTATTTAAATTTAAATATAAAAAAACTTATTTAAAAGACTTCATTCATTCGTTTCTGATATTATTTACTTGAATAAAAGATTCTAAATTAGAGCTCTTCAACGTTTAATCCAAACGATTAATTCCTAAATGTCACTTTTTTGGAATTATTTCTGCTAATGCTCAAAGAAAAACCTCAGACGCAAAATAAAGTAGAACGTTTGAGATGGAACGAGTGATTATTTGAATGCAACTTGAACGGACACGAATGATATATAAATACAAATGAAGACATTGTTTTCTGATTTCACTTCCTCAAATCCAGCACCAAAACCTGAAATTGAAAAAGTTAAATCATATGTGAGCTGCATGACCGATCAACACAACTAGAGCAAATATCGATTGATCGTCCATTTCTAATTACAATAACTATCGATTTATTCTACCATCCCCACCACTTCACCACACCACACCAGGACCCCCCAAACACTAATACTACTACCATCTCCCCCACACTATCATCACCACCCCCACCACACCAGCACCACCCCCATCACACCAGCACCAAGACCACCACACCACACCCCACCACACCACACCAGCCCCACCACCCCACCACACCACACCACACCACACCACGCCACACCACACCAGCACCACACCACCTCCACCACACCACCTCCACCACACCACACCCCACCACACCACACCACACCACACCCACCACGCCAGCACCACCTCCACCCCCACCACACCCACCACACCACACCACGCACAGTTCCATCAGAGGCAGAGGCGCCCACTTTGTCTCCCCTGTGGTTCCAGCACACCTCGAAGATGCCTCCGGTGCCCTTGTACGTGTGCACCAGTGCTCCGCTCTGTTGGCATGGTGATGATGGTGGTGGTGATGGTGGTGTTGATGGTAGTGATGATGGCGGTGGTGGTGTTGATGATAGTGATGATGATGGTGGTGGTGATGACGATGAAATTCATTAATTCATTAAAAATCACTTCCCCCAAACATCCTCCCTTCCAAGCACTCCCCCTCCCTAACCATCCTCCCTTCCAGCCACTCCCCCTTCCAAGCACCACCCACCTGTACGCTCCAGATGTGCACACACTTGTCGAAGGAGCCTGAGGCGATGTACTTGCCGTCCGGAGAGAAGGCCACACTGTACACCGGCTCCAAGTGCCTGGTGGTGATGATGATGATGGTGATGATGATAATAATTATAGGTAAAAGATAATTTAGATAATTTTACCTTTATTTTCAGAATCGTTAAGACACCACCACCATAAACGTCACCCTCATCATCATCATCAACATCATCATCATCATCATCAACATCATCATCATCATCATCAACATCATCATCATCATCATCATCATCATCATCATCATCATCGTCATCATCATCATCATCATCATCATCATCATCATCATCATCATCACCTGGTCAACTTGTGTACACTGACTCCCCTCTCAACGTCCCACAATCTCACTGTTGAGTCGAAGGAAGCACTGGAGAGATGGTGATGTGGTGGGAGGGGTGGGTGGATGGAGAGATGGTGATGTGGTAGAAAGAGGAGTGGGTGGATGGAGAGATGGTGATGAGGTAGAGGGGTGGATGGAGAGATGGTGATGAAGTAGAGGGATGGATGGAGAGATGGTGATGAGGTAGAGGGAGGAAAAAAACGGTACAGCACACTCCTTACCTTCCCCTCTTTCTCTCACCCAACATTTCCCTGCCCCTCTCTTTCTCCACTCAAACCCACCCTCCCTTCTCACCCCCTCAACTCAAACCTGGCAAGGATGAGGTTGGCATTGGGGTTGTCGGTGTGGGGACCCGTGGGCGACCACTTGATCGTGTAGATTTCCTTGTTGTGCGCTTGCAAGTCGTGAACACATGTGTCCTGCTTCAGACTCCAGATCTTTGGGGGTGGTGCATGCATGGGTGGGTGGTGGTGGAAGAATGCATGGGTGGGTGGTGGTGGAAGAATGCATGGGTGGGTGGTGGTGGTGGAGAAAGTGTGAATGGATGGATGCGTTGTGAGGAGATACGCTGATAAATTATTGATGAAAAAATGATCATCACCCCCACCACCATCATCATCATCATCGCCACCACCACCAGCATCATCATCATCACCACCACCACCACCAGCATCATTATCACCACAAGCACCACCTTGAGGGTCATGTCATCAGAGCAGGAGGCAAGCAGGAGTCCTTGAGGGTCCCACTTTATGGCGTTCACTTCGTTCTGACGATTCATTGATGCAAGATCTTCATCATCATCATCATCATCATCATCTTAATACTACTACTACTACTATTAAAATAATTATTAACCATCATCATTATCACCGTCACCACCACAATCATCATCATCATCACCACAACCAGAATCATCATCATCATCACCACAACCAGAACCATCATCATCATCACCACATCATCCTCATCATTATCATTATCATCATCAGCATCATCATCATCACCATCAGGACGTACGGTGTGTCCCTGGAAGGTCTTGATGGGCTTTTCGACGGCGAGTTTGCAGACGTGGATGCACTGGTCGGTTGAGCAGGAGGCGAACGTCTGGTTGTTCTGCCAGTCCACGTCCAAGGCGGGTGCTGTTGGAGGTGGGGGTGGAGTGGGGGAGTGGGGGGGGGGTGAATGAGTGGAAGGGAGGAAGAAGGTATGAGTGGAAGGAAGAAATGGAGTGAGGGTGGGATGAAAGAATGAAAGAACGATGGAGGGGTTCAGAATGAGTGACGTCACACACCATTGTGGAAGGCGAATTGTTGAGTGCACTTCCCTGAGCTGGCATCCCAGATGATGGTCGTCTGAGGTGGTGGTGATGATGACGATCATGATGAAAGTTATAAATGATTTTATATATATTATTAATTCTATGTAATAATCCTCCACCACCACCACCACCAGCATCATCACCAAAACCACCATCACCAGCATTATCATCATCAGCACCAGCACCTTGTCGACTCCAGCAGACAGGATGAAGTTGCCCTTCTTGTTCCACTTGAGGGCGAAGATGGGACCTTTGTGCTGGCCCAGGATGCTCACCAAGCGACCTGGTGATGGTGATAGTGGTGATGATGATGATAGTGGTGATGATGATAGTGGTGATGATGATGACGGAAATGACAATGATGATGACGATGGTGGCAATGATGAAGGTGCTGATGATGGTAGAGATACATAGCCCCCCCTCCCTTTGCCTCACCATCGGTTCCCCAGATGCGGGCATAGCCATCGTAGGAGCCTGTGGCGAGCAGGGAGCCGTCACACTGGAGTGGTGGTGGGGGTGGTAGAATAATATAAATAATAATGACGAGATTTATTATAGTGGCGTATAACCCGAACAGGCTTCCAGGCCACTTAGGCTGCATATTTTCATTTGCGCCTTTGGGTTACTAGGGCATTGGTAGCACTTGGGACCTTTCATTATTGGTCAAGCCAAGACTCGTTACTGACTCGGCTACCCGTTCACCTCCAAATGGTGGTGGTGATGGTAGAAGTGGTGGTGGTGGTGGTGAGTTGGATGGAAAAAAAAGCTGAAGAATTTAAACATTTTTAAACGTTTGAAAGCAGAAAAAAAAAATTGAACAACAAGCAGAAGATCGACTGACATTCCAGTCGAGTGACGTCACGTCCTTGTTGCTGGGCACCTCGGCTCCGCCCTTCTGGATGCAATGACGCAGTACCAACTGATTACTGGCTGCCGACGAGCCAATCGCAGCAGCCGAATTGCTTGCTGCTATTGGTCCTCCACTGCCGTTGCTATTGACAACGGCTTGGTTGCTAGCGCCGTTGCTAGGCGTGCTGGAGGCGGGCAGCATGGTTGCCAGGTTACCAGGCCCTGTTGCTGTGCTTGTTGACTGTTGAAGGTTTTCGTTCATGTTCCAAATTCTGGCTGTGGAGTCGCCGGAACTGAGGGAAACAAAATAGAAAGAGTTAAATCTCTAATCTCCCTCAATCCCCTCCCCTTTCGCAGCAGTATAATAACGATATTATAATGATCATATTAATATAATATATATATATAATAATATAATTATTTTATAAATAAAGATAATAAAGATAATAATAGTAGAACAGATGCCACCGGAAGCACAAACCCTGAAGCGAGCAGGTCATTGGTCGGGTTCCAAGCACATATGAACACCTCTGAGTCATGTCCCTGTTAGGTGAGGGGGGAGGTGGTGAAGGGAAGTGGTGAAGGGAGGGTGGGTGGATGGGTGGATGGATGGATGGGTGGATGGGTGGGTGGATGGATGGGTGGGTGGGTAGATGGGTGGGTGGATGGGTGGGTGGATGGATGGGTGGGTGGATGGATGGATGGGTGGATGGATGATTGGATGAATAGAGGAAGAGACAAGTAAGACCTTGAGGATGACAGCCTTGTTCGGAGGGATGAGGATGCTCGAGTCGACCTCCATTGCCTCCTGCTTGACACCTTGTTTGTATGTGTGCATGTGTAATTGCATGTATGCATGTGTAATTGTTTATATCTTTTAAAAGTACTACATCAAATTAATGCAATCATCATCATGCCCATTATAATCATCATCATCCCTATTATAATCATCATCATCATCACGCACTATCATCGACTCCTGCCATCTCTGTCTTGATCTGTGCCTGTCCCTTTGCAGCTCCTTGTTTCTTCTGCTCGATCACGTCGGGCAGCACAGCGTCAATGAGGGATATCGACTCTATGCTCCTCTCTGTGCCGTCCTTGTGGTGGGTGTTTAGAGAAGTAGGTGGGTGTGGTGGGTGTTTAGAGGAGTGGGTGGGTGTGGTGGGTGTTTAGAGAAGTAGGTGGGTGTGGTGGGTGTTTAGAGGAGTGGGTGGGTGTGGTGGGCGTGTGGGTTGTTTAGAGGAGTGGGTGGGTGTGGTGGGTGTTTAGAGGAGTGGGTGGGTAGTTGGTGTGTTTGAATTAAAGAGTGGAATAATAGAGCAAAAGTTATAACATATGCGTAGCCAGTGGCACCTCAGCGATGGAGATCTCGGCCTCGGTATACTGGAGGCCCTTCTGGATGATGTTCAAGAGGGCAGCAGGAGGCACGATGGAGCCGTTGATGTTGCTGTGGCTGATGTGGCTCTCTACGCCGAAGGTGTAAGCCGCGTGAGTGAAGCCTGAGGAGGGAGTTTGGTGGTGTTGTGCGTGTTGGAGAAGGGAGTTTGGTGGTGTGCGTGTTGCAGGGGGGAGTTTGGTGGTGTTGTGTGTGTTGAAGGAAGGAGTTTGGTGTTGTGCGTGTTGGAGGAGGGAGTTTAGTGGTGTTGTGCGTGTTGGAGGAGGGAGTTTAGTGGTGTTGTGCGTGTTGGAGAAGGGAGTTTGGTGGTGTGCGTGTTGCAGGGGGGAGTTTGGTGGTGTTGTGTGTGTTGAAGGAAGGAGTTTGGTGGTGTTGTGCGTGTTGGAGGAGAGAGTTTAGTGGTGTTGTGCGTGTTGGAGGAGGGAGTTTGGTGGTGTTGTGCGTGTTGAAGGGTGGAGTTGTTGTACAGGGAAGTGAGATTATACTTTGTTGGTGTATGAACAGTTGCTTTACAACCAAAAATAATTTTATGCAATTGTTTTTGTGAATAGTTGTGCATTTTTATGATGATGGTTTAGGAACAGAATGAAACTAGAAGATTAGTAGACGATAATAAAAACCAGATTCCAGAAGATATCTGTAGACCAGGTAGTTGACTTCATCGCTGTTAAAACTCATGCTGGCAACTCGATTTATTTTTATCTATAAAATGATTTCAAAATGATTGTTTTCAGCAGATTTGTCTTCAAGAGAGAGCCGATTCCATACTTTTTCCTAGACGCTATTTACATTGACAGTGCATTAAGTGATGGTGCTGGTTCATTTATGCAGGAATCAAAAATGTATTTGTTTCAGTTGGGTGGCAAAAATTTTAAGAATTTATTGAAAAGATTTAAACTTGGTGGTATTTGATTTGGCGAGATTTAATTTTGCTTTTGAGCGCTCTTGAATTTGATAAAGAGCGCTATAGAAATCTATTTGATTGATTGCTTTCACTGGAATTCTCTGCCAGAAGGTGTATTGGATTTAGCGCATTTTAGATAATGACACTTTTTTTAGTTAAAATAATAATTTAAATATGCATTTACTTCCTAATTGTGTAGACGAAAATGCGTAGATGTGCCCTGGAGGACGGTACACAGCTTTATTGTACAACTCGACACACTTTCACTGACTGCGCCAGTCACTCTGAAATTGGAAGAGGCAATATTATAATAGATAAATCAACAATCTACAGACTTGTGTTTGTGTGTGTGTGTCTTTGTGTGTTTGTTCGTGCGTATGTAGGTGTGTTTGTATGTGTAGATAAGAAGAAAACATGATAACGGCGTCAACAAAACGGTCTATAACAAATGCAGTAGTAAGCGTTGAATTCAATGTACTTGGACCATGACGACTCGAACAAATACGATGGTGATGGGGGGGGGGGGAGGGTGTACAATTCAGAAGGGGTGTGTGGGTGCGTGTGGCGATGCTTCCACAGCCACTTATAGAAGTGCTCAAGAAATGAGAGTAAATTATTAATTATCATTGATGAGGGTAGTAGTAGTAGTAGTAGTAGTAGTAGTAGTAGTAGTAGTAGTAGTAGTAGTAGTAGTAAGAGTAGTAGTAGTAGTAGTAGTAGTAGTAGTAGTAGTAGAAGTAGTAGAAGTAGTAGAAGTAGAAGTAGTAGAAGTAGTAGTAGTAGTAGCAGTAGTAGTAGTAGTAGTAGTAGTAGTAGTAGTAGTAGTAGTAGTAGTAGTAAAAGTAGTAGTAGTCGTATTAGCAGTAGTAGTAGTAGTAGTAGTAGTAGTAGTAGTAGTAGTAGTAGTAGTAGTAGTAGTAGTAGTAGCAGCAGTAGTAGTAGTAGTAGAAGTAGTAATAGTATGAGCTTCCCAAATAAATACTCTAGGCCTATTTAAGATGGCAATCTAATGAATACAGTATAGTAAGAACAAATGCTAACAATACAAAACAAATTGTTAAACAAATAATTATAAACAATATTAAATATTAAATTACAAATAAAAGATGCAATTATAGAAAATCAGAAGAGTAAGAAGTGAAGAATATCAATGGTGAGGTGGAGAAGAGACCGCGTTGAACTGATACTTTTACCACTGTGGTCTTCAACAAGGGCACTCAACATGCACGCAACTAATCGCTGAGGTCAAATTCCTCTTCTTCTCTTCTTCACCATAATAATATGAACTAAACAGCAACAACACCACCAGCAACACCACTACAACACCACCTCAACAACACCACTACAACACCACCAACAAAAACACTACAACAATTACAACAACACCACTACAACACCATGACAACACCCCACCAGAGAACCCTAAACCTCACTATGAGAGAATGGATGGACCTACTAAATCAACAACAGCAACAATAATGATGATGATGATGGTGGTGGTGATGATGTTGATAGTGATGGTGATGATGATGATACAGAACGGATACAGGTCTTAATGGTCTATTTCAATTGTTTGTAAAAAGTAGAAGGAAAGAGAGGTCACTGTGCAGTGAATTGAGAGACAACTTCACTATTGAGGTGTGGTGTTGTTATTTTTGTTTGTATGTACAAGTGTGAGAATGTTGTATGTGTGGTTGTATGTGTGATTGTATGTGTGGTTGTATGTGTGGTTGTATGTGTGGTTGTATGTGTGGTTGTATGTGTGGTTGTATGTGTGATTGTATGTGTGGTTGTATGTGTGGTTGTATGGGTAGAGCTTTGGTGGTGGTGGATGAGTGTCCCAAATGATGATAACAATTGAAGTGGTCAAACGTGGAATAGATGTGCGCGTGATGATATAGATGAGGCTGGAGAATTATGAGATTGGGGAGGGGGGGGGGGGAGAGGAGGGGGGAGAGGGAGGGGGGAAATGGTGAGAAGGGTGGAAAGAGGGGAATCTCCAACTGAAAGAATACTCACAAGGTTCACCAAGACAAGCAATGACACATTACAGAACTCATATTTGTCGAGAAAACTAAGTGAAGTTCAAAGCACTAAACAACACTATATACAAGTTTCAATTGAAACAATGGCAGAAATGATGATGATGAAGGTGATGATGACGATTGAAAGCGAGTAAAAAAACCTATATAAAAAAGAGAATCACAAGAAATCATATGAACGGCATTAAAATAGAGCTGTAGACAAGGGTGATGTTGGAGATGGTGGCGATGATGATGATGCTGGAAAAGAATGTATTCCTCAAGGGCAGTTGGCGAGAGCATGGGCGAGGATCGAGGCGACAGAGTGGGGCGTGTTGGGGTGGGTGGCAAGCAGGAGGAGGCGTTGTTGTTGCCTGGCAACCTGCACGCGGTTGTCAGGGTGGTCGGCAAGGCAGCGCAGGATGGTGGCCACCCGCTTGAGGACGTCGGTGGAGGTGGAGGAAGAGAAGGGATGCTGCAGCGAGTGGTGCTGGTGCGAGGTGGTGTCGATGGTGGACAGACGGCCATCGAGAGTCGCCTCCAGAAAGTCGATCAGCGCCGAGATGAAGGGCCGGTGCAGAGCGAGCATGCGAGGCATGGCCGAGTGAGAGGGCAAGAGGCGCGAGACCAGACCAATGGCCATTTCCCTGACGACCAGGGGCTGTCTGGCGTCGAAGAGACTGACCAGCGTGCTGACGAGACTGAAGATGCGCGCGAAGGGAGGCATGGCGAAGACCAGGTCGACGTTCTGGTCCAGCACACACAACTTGCAGAGAGCCTCGAGCGCCAGTCGTCGGAAGGGAACAGATGCGCACGTGCTGGGCTCCTCGTGCGGACACACCATCCAGTGCAGCAGGCCATCCAGCAGGGGCAGCACCACCTCGTCCGGGTAGGTGCTCAAGTCCATCCTGCCTGCCACGTTCGCCACCACCACCATGGCGTTCTCCCGCAGGTTCTCCGCCACCGACCACCACCAGGCCGCGTGCTGCCACTGCTCGCCACCACCAGCGCCTGCCAGCTTCTTGTGGCGGTGTCTGAAGAGCAGCAGACGACTGAGCAGCATGACGAGGCCACAGTGGCAGGCCATCACCTTGTCGCCTTGGAAGGAGAGGTTGCGCAAGAGGGTGGACAGGAGGTTGCATCGGGTCAGCACACTCCTCACCTCCTCCTTCACCTCCGCAAACACACCCTCCTCCACGCCCAGCACCTCCCCATCCCACAACACCTCCTCCTCCTCCTCTTTTTCCTCCTCCTCTCCTCCCTCACTACTCTCCCGATAGAGGGGGTGAGGCAGGGATGGACGCAGTGAGAGCGTCGAGATGGCTTCGAGTTGCGAGCAAGACAGCGCCTGTGACGACTCGTCGACAAACCTGTTGACTTCTCGCATCGAAGCCAAGAGTCTTTCGTGCCGGTCAAACGGTGGTCGTCTCGTTGAGCCACTCAGGCGTCCATCGGGAGGAACCGTTGAAACTTCGGCGGATGCTTTTGAGTGAGATGGAGAAGGGAGATGGTGAGAGAGTGAGGGGGGTCCGTCTAAGAGTTCATCCAGGTCAAAGTCTTCATGCGCCTTTGCAGCAGCCTCCCCCACAACTCCAGGTGCCATCGTTTCCATGCTTTCAGAGTGGGTGAGGGGAGAAGAACGGAGGGGAGAAGAATGGAGGGGAGAAGAATGGAGGGGAGAGGAGGAGTGTGAGGGGATAATATGTTGCGTGGTGTCACCCCGTCCCATCATCCAGTCGAAGCAGCCACTCTGAATGCCCTCCTCCACATCCCACACCTTCTCTGCATACCACCTCACCTCCTCAACACACTCAGACTTGACAGCACCTGCCACCAACTCCTCCACCTCCTTCTCCTCCAAACAAAACCTCTTCCCTCCAACCTCCCCATCATCATCATCACCAGCAACCACCCTTTTCCGCTTCAGTCGACTCTGTGTATGCGCGCAGATCTGCAGGTCGTCGAAGTGCTCCGCAGGGAAGAGTGAGAGCAGGCACCACCTCAGGTGCTCACACAGCGCCTCCAACACTCCAGGCAGACTGGTGAGCGGGCAGTCGTTGGCGGACAAGACCATCAGCACGTCGAGCGCCCATGCAGTCTCGGCCGCCAAGCCACTCTTGAGCGCCATCATCACCTTCCAGAGGTCCACTTGGCCTGTGTGGTTGTTGTTGTTGTTGTGGTCGTTGTTGTTGTGGTTGTTGTTGTTGTGGTTGTGGTTGTTGTTGTTGTTGTTGTTGTGGTTGTTGTTGTGGTTGTTGTTGTTGTTGTGGTTGTTTTGGTTGTTGTTGTTGTTGTAGCAACATCTCTAATGCCCAATAACAAGAGCAACAGATTATAAGAACAACTCGGTGCAACAGCAGCAACAACACAAACAGCAACAACAGCAGCAATAACACAAAGAGCAGGAACAGCAGCAACAACACAAAGAGCAGCAACAGCAGCAACAACACAAAAAGCAGCAACAGCAGCAACAACACAAAGAGCAGGAACAGACCGATGTTTCGGAGGGTGAGCTTGGCAGGGGGGTGGGGCGAGGGCTTGGTACCTTCGACGCAGCCCGTTGGGAAGCTGGCGTTGCATGAGACAAGGAGGTTGCTCATCAAGC